>BDJD01005177.1:20705-42675 GCA_002564525.1 Rosa multiflora
CTAATAACGTGTTATAAACTAGAGAAAAATATAGAGATAGAAGAGAGAAACAGAGTATGGAGGAGGTAGAAGTGTCTATTTCATTCTCATTAGACCCCTTTATATAGGAGTAATGTTTACATCATAAGGACATAACTAATGAATATTTATAGTGGACAACCACATTTATATAATATTTATAACAGTTTTTAATGAATAAGAATTATTTACTTATTTATTTTTAATAAATAAGAAATAATAGTAAATAAAGGATTACTTGGTCAAAAGTCAAAAGTCAAAGTCAAAAGTCAACTCCGAGAGTTTACCAGGGTTGACCGACCTAGTAAAACGTGAGGATCTACTCGACTTTGGTCGCTCGGGTTGGTGATAGTTTAGCGGAGCGATAGTGACGTTCATTTTTAAGAAAGAAGTTAGTTTCCCAAATTGGTAAAGGTTGAAAGAAATAATTAATTGCCTCATTGAAATAAAAAGGATTTAGTGTGCGCGATTACTTAAAGTTGATCATAATGTTTACCTGGATAATTACTTACAAACTAAGTAATGGTTCAGGAAACATGATCGTTAAGGAAGCCTAAGCGGGAAGTATCAGAGTGTGGAGTACGCCAGCATTTTTAAGGTAGGGTGAGTTGTCCATTCCTTGTTAGAGGCTTTTCGATATACGTGGAATGCTCTAGTATAATATTATGTTGCCTGCAAGTACGTTTTTGGTTGTTCATTAGTCGATGCCTCGTGATACCAGTGTTTTCATAACTGATAATTGTTGATTGCGAAAACCGAGGCTAGACTTGCATGTTGAGATACTGTACCATTTGTATGTTTGTGTTTGTGACCTGAAAGTGAATGGGACCTAGACGCGTAGATTCCTAGGGATCCCACGGTGTCGATAACCGTGAACCTCCGAAGGGGGCTGTGCTCCTATGTTTGTCGAGGAAAGGTGAGTACAGACAGTGAACCAGTCATAGGAGACTCAGAGCTAGGAAATGGACACTTTCGCTACTTGTAGCCATAAAGACTAAAGAGTAGTTGGCTGGTTCTCAAAGGATGACGAACCAGGTTGGTCACCGATTTATTTTAGTTTAACCGGTAGGTAAGTATCTCGGAGCTCCAAGTTGTGTGAAACATGCTGCATATGATTTCCTGAAACGAAACAACTATGATTGTTTTTTTTTTTTGCATTTGTTTTACTTGATTTTACAAATGCACGCAACCTATATTCTAGTATCTATGTTTTACCTAATAGTTTTCAAACCTAACTAAGGTTGGGTCGGCCCCTATTGGGCTAGCGAGGACGAAATGCTCACCCCTACATTTCAGGTAACAACGAGGTTATTCCGAACGATTTGGATTAGAAGTGGGTCGTTGGCCGAGTTCGTGTGTTGCTGTTCCTGTTGCTTGAAGTTCTTCCCTTTGGTACTCCATTAATTTACTCGTTTTTCATTCCATGTTGAACTCTGTGAGGTCCGCCTACCTAGGAGCGAGCCTCACCCCTTTGTTTCATTGTTATTGTTGAACTCCTTTCATTTCGGTTATGATGTAAGACCTAAGGCATCACAGTGCACTTGCCCACTTTATTTTTAAGCATTTCCAGACTTGTTAATTTGAGTGTTGGGTTGTTGATTTAAAGTCCTTTCTTAAAAGTTTTATTGGTCTCCTATTTTCTAAAAATTGCATTTTCAAAAAGGCCTTGTAGTATTAAGTTGGTAGGTCTACGGTATGTCGACGACGTATCGAGCTCCTATTGGCTTAATATTACGGCGTTGTGGTATACCCATTCAGGTCGCCACACTTTAACACCAGACATCCAGCAAGAATACACCTCCAAGAGAAGGAGGGTGCATCCCCTAGGTCAGCTTGCCAAAACTCACAATATGGAAAGTACCTTGCCTTGTACAATCGAGCTATAAGTGATGATGGGTTTGTCACAATTCTCCAACCTTGTTTAGCTAACATAGAAAGATTATAAGCATAGATGTTTTAAACCCCATACCTCCTTCATGCTTAGTAAGACAGAGCCTCTCCCAGCTTCGCCAATGTATTTTCTTTTTTTCATTAGTATCCCCCCAGAAAAAAGAGGCACAAAGCTTGTGTATATCATCACAGAGAGTTTTTGGTAACAGGTAGCAATTCATAGTATAAAGTGGCATGGTTTGAGCTACTGTATTGATTAAAATTTCTTTTCCTGCACAACTTAGAATCTTGGCCTTCCAATTTTCAAGCTTCTTAGATAATTTTTCTTTGATGTACTAGAAAATCTGAGTCTTCGACTTGCCAACTCGTAATGGGAGACCCAAGTATCTATCATGCTCTTTTTCACATTTGACTTCTAAAAGGGCAACAAGCATTTCTTGAGTTTCAGCAGGGACATTTCGGCTAAAGACCACACTACTTTTTTGAAAATTAACTTTCTACCCAGAGGCTCTTTCATAAATGTTCAAAATGTTCTTGTAGGTGAGGCACTCCTGGATAGTAGCTGCACCAAATAAGATGCTGTCATCGGCAAAAAATAAGTGATGAAGTATTGAGGCTTGAGGACACATCTTGAGACCCTAAATGGCTCCAGATTCAACTGCTTGAGATATTAAAGCAGATAAACCTTCTGCACATAAAATAAACAAATATGGCGAAAGAGGATTACTCTGTCGGATACCCCCGAGATGGAAAAATTGTGTCAGATGGTTCACCTTGAATGAGAAGAGCATAGCTAACTGAAGTGATACAACTCATCACCATATTGACCCATCTGGAAGAAAAACCAAGCTTCACTAGTATCGCTGAAAGAAATGGCCATTACAATCTGTCATAAGCCTTGCTGATGTCTAACTTGAGGGAAAAGAAACCTTCCTCTTGCAACTTAAGTTGATGCATAAAGTAGGCTGCCTCAGAAGCCACTAAGGTATTATCCGAAATTAATCTCCCAAGTACATATGCACTTTGGAGCGGAGAGATGATTTCAGGGAGCCACTTTTTCAAACAATTGGCAATAACCTTTGAACTGATTCCGTAGATCACATTACATAAAGCTATAGGTCTAAAATGTGAGGCAACGGTAGGAGATTTTACCTTTGGAATTAGCAGATATGAGTGAAGTTGGATTCTTTCCAAATATCTCCATGTTCCAAGAAGTTTCTAATGGCAACACATACATCTAAACCAACAACATGCCAATATTTTTGAAAGAAAAATGGAGACATACCATCGGGTCCGGGACTTTTGGAAGGATGGATCTGGAACAAGGCTACTTTTATTTCCTCATCCAAATATGGCAAATTTAGGTCTTCATTCATAAGATCAGTTACCTTCAATGGAGTGGCACGAAACACTTCTGAAATGGCAGCGTCATCAACCCCCTCTGACTTGAAGGTCATGTTATAAAATTCCAACAAGAGTCTCTTGATCTCTTGAGGATCATCCGTCCATACTCCCTCCTCATTTTTCAGGCCTCGAATAGTATTCCTGCTTCTTCTATTAGAGGCCTTACAATAGAAGTAGGCTGAGTTGCGATCACCATCTTTTTACCACACAGCCCTTGATCTTTGCCTCCAATAGAAACAAAATTTGTTTAAATTTTAGTGGGCTAGCTTCCGATAAAAGTTTTTTGTTCAACGCACATGTTTCACCAATGGCAAAAATGTATTTTCTTGCATTTAGCTGACGTCCTTTAGCCGGACCAAAGCTGTTGTAGATTATTTAATATGCCAATCTGGTTCATCTAATTAACTGACTTCTTGTCATAAATAATAATAATAATAATAATAATAATAATAAAATTAGCTGACTTCTACAAAAAAAAGCTATTACAATTGGTTAATGGAAGATGAAACCGCGTTCCACTTATATAATCATTTTAAAACTCCTCAAGTGGAATAAAACAGTGAAACATACTTTTCTAATTTTAAAACTGGGTCAATTACAACAACAACAAAAATTATATATATATATATATATATGCTCAAGCCGCAGCCGCTCTCTCTAACCTAGGGTTAGGGTTTTCTTTTGCCGACTGCGTAGTTTTCTCTCTTTGTCACGTCCATGGCAACGATCGACGCAATGGCAGCCCGCCTGGCCTCCTCCCTAGCCCTCGCTGATGGGAAAAACCCGGTGGATCTGCGCATGTCCAAGGGGTTGAGACAACCTGAAGCTTTCATGCTTGATAAGCTACTTACGGCAAGGGAATACTCTCGCAGATCGTTCCTGGGAATGTTCCGGGCTGCATGGAGGATTAATGGTAGCCTTTGAGTGGAGGAGGTCGGAGAAGATGATAGAGTTTTGTTCACCTTCACATACCCAAATGATGTTGATCGTGTTTGGAAAGGTGGACCATGGGGCTATAACAGAGCTCCGATAGCCCTTGCTCCATATTACGGTGTCAGCCCGGCGATGGAGGTACCCCTCAAGAAGTCATCATACTGGATGACGCTACAAGGAATACCACCTGCATTTAGATCGGAGCGTATTATGAACCTCATTGGAAGTAAGTTTGGCGACTTCAAGGAAATCGATTGTCCGGCTTTCAGGAATCGGGTCATACGCATCTGGGTTGAGATCGACTACGTGAAGCCCCTGTTATTCCGACGTTGATTTTGGGTCGAAGACACAGTCCAGTTCATAGTGCAGTTCAGGTATGAAGAGATCTTTGGTCGCTGCGGCACCTGTGGACTGGTTAGTCATGTTGGCCTCCCTTGCTCCGGGCTGGAGCTAGTTGAAGAAACTGATACACCGGCAGGGACAGTAGCACCACCCACAGTTTTGGCTGTCCTATAGGAACAACCGGTATCGAACCCTAACTTCAATAGGGTGGTGATAAACAATCAAACCCTAATTTTCAAACCTCAGGTGCCAAGGAGTATACCAGAAGCTCTTCTCCCTCAGTCGGTCATGAACATGCGACGCAATAAGAGACAAGTGCAAATTGGGGAACTGCCTGAACCAAGACAAAATGAAAATCCAATTACCAGACTGCGTAGGATTAGAGAAGATGATGAGGTAACAATCTCTCCTAAAAAACTCCGTTTGAGCCTTGCTATTGGAAAAAAAAAAAAATTGGACGCAGTGAGTATGGGTTTGATAGAGGGACCTTCCAATAACAATGAACAACCCAAAAGGAAGAGGGGACGTCCTATTGGCAGTGTAAACAAACTACCATATGGGATAGCAGGCAAAAGGAAGAATGCAAAGAAAGATGGAGAATCTGACAAGACAAAAAGCCAGAAGACCAACCTGATGTCGAGGTTGTTGGCTGCTGATGAGACTGAGGCAAGTACTAGCTCTAACCCTATGGGGAAAGAGAAGGTGCTTGCTTAAGGTATCAAAAAACTTCAAGACATTCTGAACTTCAAGCCTTCTCAAGTGGGAGTGATTTCTATATGCTTCTTAAAGATGTTTCTAGTTGATATGTGTACCACAATTGAGTGTTTGGCAGATTAGACTAGATGATTGATTTTGCCTTAGAAAGCGAGATTATTCTTACTTAATTTGTTGGCTTGCTGTTCAGCGAGTGACCATTTAGATTTTAATGAGTTTAGGTGTGACTTAGATAGGTTATCCAGTCAATTTATGGATTCTCTTATGTCAGTTCTGTTAGACTCTGGCCTATATTCATGGCTTTGATTTCTAATAATATCAAATCCTATTAAAAAAAAATTACAGTCACCCACCTCCCCACCAAAAAAAATCCCATTTCATAGAAATAAGAAAGTGAACAAGCTTTACATTCTGGCGGGTGACTAAAAATTTTGTGAAATAAGAGAAAATGAAGAAGAAGAAGAAGGAAAGCTGTCAATGGCGGCTCGTTGGGTCTCCGGCAGGCGTCTTATACTCCCTAAAAGCATTCAATGTATCAAAAAACCAAAGCATTTTGATCTCACTTCCCTTCACTCCTTTAGGGTACTCAATTGTTTCTACTCTAAATTTCAGAACATTGAAAAGTCTCAATCTTTTACATCAAGTTCTAATGTACGTTAGCTATTTGTCATGATGTTGGTGATGGGTGTTGGAATTCTTTGATTTACAGATTGATTGGTTTTAGTTGAGGGGTTAGGGGAGAAAAGTCATGGATGATATTTACTGGGTTTCATTGACTTTTTCTGAATTTCTTGGTGCTGAGTTTTACCTATCAGATGATTTCTTTGCATATAATCTGCATCTCTCTCAGGATGAAAATACCATACACCACTTTGCTTCCTTCAGTTAAAGTTCAATTCTTTTTCTCTATGTTAATTGTGTCCATGGTTGAAAGCAATGTTACACCAGCTCACTAACAGTTTGATATTGTTACTGAAAGTGACCTGAGAGTTTAGTGAGATTTGAACTGTATCAAACGGTGTGCTTGAACAATTCTACAGTCCGAGATGTGCACAGGCTTACTTGCCTGACACGCTCCGTGTTCGTTATTTTCATCCTAATTAGTCTGTTGAAAATCTAAAAGTGGCCAAAGAAGATAGTGAGGCGTGAACTGCATCCATAAAATGTCATTTAGTCACTGTGAAATTTACTTATATATGCTTTATTTGTTGACAATCACAATTAAATTACCAGGTTTGGTTAGAAATTTAACAGCCTGAAAAATGAATTTTGTTGGAACCAAAAGTGCTCGTCTTTTAAATTCTTCATTTTGTTTTTCCCTCTGTCTCAGCTTACTTCATATAGTTGTGTTTATTGTTTCAAGATGCAAGCTTTCATTGATGGAGGGATTGGAGAGCACGTTGCTATGGTTTTTTTGTGGTCCAGCTAGAAGAAGATTGTCAACTTGATGCTTATTGAGGGTTACTGTTTTACGTCTTGGACGGTACATTATTTAGTCAAATGATCTACTAGAAGGAGCTTAGATTTATCAAATTTGGCCCCATGACTTTGAAAGCATATTTTTTGTTTTTTTTATGAGACATGACTTTGAAAGCATTGGCAGAACTATCATAGAACTTTCTCAATTATCTAGTCTAAGCTAAGTTCTGTGTGGCCTAGTAAAGCTATCCTTGTGAAACAGAAAATAATTGACATTGTTCTTTTGCAAAACATATTCGGGTAGCAATGCAACTGGGATTTGCTTTGTTTTTCTTATTCATCTTTAGTTTGCTTCCGTCACAGTATGGCGCTGAAGTATATAACATAACTCCTTCACACCCATTAGCAGAGGGACAAACTCTAGTTTCTCCTGGCCAAATATTCGAAATGGGCTTCTTCAGTCCTAATAGTTCTGCCAATAAGTATGTAGGCTTGTGGCACAAAAATATATATCCCCGTAAATATGTGTGGGTGGCTAACAGAGATAATCCTCTTCCAGCTACAGACACCTTGGCTACTTTGAGAATTGGCAGCAATGGAAATCTGGAGCTCATGGATGGGAAACAGAGTTCAGTCTGGTCAGCCAACATATCTAATTGTTCATCTGCAGTTCTGTTCGATAATGGAAACTTTGTTGTCAAAGATGTTATGGGAGCTGATTTGTGGGAGAGTTTTAATAATCCTAGTGACACACTTCTACCAAGCATGTTGCTGGGATATAATAGTGGTTCTGGAAAACGGAATTTCTTGACATCTTGGAAAAGTGAAAATGATCCATCACCGGGGATATTCTTGATCGGACTGTCAGCAGAGTTTCTGGCACAAGCGTATATTTGGATTAATGGATCTACTCCCCACTGGAGAAGTGGGCCATGGGATAAATCAAGGTTTATTGGTATGCCCCCCTCATCGAATTCTCTGTATCTAAATCCATGGACTCTTGATGATAATGTGACACAGGGAACAAGGTATTTATCTTACAGTTTTGATAAAATTCCTGGTCACAATCTTGCATATGCCGACATATCTTCCGAAGGTATAGGGAGCTTTGTTGTTTCAGCAAATGGCAAGAACTGGAATCTTCAGTGGAAGTTATGGAACAACCCATGCGATAATTATGGCTCCTGTGGACCTTTTGGGGTTTGCAAAGCTTCTGAATCTCCAATTTGCAAGTGTTTGAAAGGGTTTATACCCAAGTCAAATGAGGAATGGAGCAAAAGAAAATGGACCGGAGGTTGTGTGAGACGAACGAAGTTGTCTTGTGAGACCAACACAAATGAATCAGTCTCATCAAAAGGAAAAGATGGATTTTTGAAGTTGGAAAGATTGAAGGTACCCGATTTTCATGAATATTCAGGTTCTGTGGCTCTAGCCAAGTCTGAGGACTGCAAGATACTGTGCCTGAGTAATTGTTCTTGCCTGGCTTATGCTCATGTTAATAACATAGGGTGTTTGATTTGGTCCAAAGACCTTATTGATATGCAGCAGTTTCCATCTGATGGAGAAGATCTTTACGTCCGCCTAGCACGCTTAGAACTAGGTAAATGATAATAGCTCTTGCACAACTCCTATACCGCTAATTTTCGTTTGTATCATAAGTCGATTTTGTTTTTTCATTTCAGGTGAAAGAAAACCAATAAAATTAACTGCCAGCCTTACAGCTATTGGAGTTTTGAGTATCGTGGTTGTTATAGTCTTCAGTTTGCACAGGCGGCGTGCTAACCAAAAGCGTAAGAGAATTGGATGAAGGGGTCAATTAATGTAACACATTATAAGAATTTATTATTTATTGTCTGTTACCCAAATGTTGCTTCTTGTTTAGTTCAACTCCGTGTTTGATAGTTTTATTTGCAAAATCAGGACACCTTGAAGTAACAGAACGGGGCTTGGAATCAACTAGTATGATTAGGAATCATAGAGCTGGTCTTCGAGAATATATAGGAAAGCGTGATCCCTCGCAGCTAAAGATATATGACTTTGATAGCATACTAATCGCCACTGACAGCTTCAACATCACAAACAAACTCGGGCAAGGAGGCTTTGGCCCAGTTTATAAGGTATTTTCTTTGCTAAGAAAAACATATATAGCATGTTAGAAGGTTTAAGATATAAACATGCATGCAATGACTAATTTTTTGCAATGACTAATTTGTGGACATCATGTAGGGGATGCTACCAGAAAGGAAGGAAATAGCAGTAAAAAGACTATCTAGTTGCTCAGGACAAGGTGTCGAAGAGTTCAAGAATGAGATGTTGTTGATCTCCAATCTTCAACACAAAAACCTTGTTAGGATGATGGGTTGCTGTGTTAAAGAGGATGAGAAGTTACTGATTTACGAGTACATGCCAAACAAAAGCTTGGATAGTTTTCTATATGGTTAGTTTCACTAGTGTTTTATTTTCGCTGCAGGACGTTACAACCTATATTCCTTCTAATATATAATATGGTTGAAAAGTTCTGGCATAGAGTTATGATGAATTCACATGAACTAAATTTACCAAGTCAAAAATTATAATAGAGTTTGACTAAGGAAGACATTCACCCCTGCAAGTTTAATGCTCACCACTGTCAACTATTTTTTGTGTATGTTCAGTTCAAATCTGTATTATGTACTCACTACTATCCATACAAATGTCTCTATTTCTTAACACTTAAAAGGGTGGAAATCTAGTTATATTTAAGGCTAGAAGTTTACTGATCGTTAATGTTTCTTTGCTACGTGCATGGGATATATGAATAGCATTACTACTCTAACTGGGTGCATTGAATATTTGATTAGATCCGACAAAGAGAGCTGTGCTTAATTGGGCAACACGCTTTAATATTATTCAGGGTGTTGCTAGAGGGCTTATTTATCTTCATCATGATTCCTATGTCAAGGTGATACATAGAGATTTAAAAGTTAGTAACATTCTTTTGGATGAGAAAATGAATCCAAAAATCTCAGATTTTGGATTGGCACGCATAGTTGAAGAAACACAAAGTCTAGAAAATACTCAGAAGGTTGTTGGAACACGGTGAGAATAAGTTCTTTAAGCTAGAAACCAAAAGAAGCAATTTTGTCAGATATATACTAATGTGTTTGCTATGCAGTGGCTATATGTCTCCAGAGTATGCCATGGGTGGGATATTTTCTGAAAAATCTGATGTATACAGCTTCGGGGTCTTGGTATTAGAGATTATTAGTGGCAAGAAGAATACCAGCTTCTATTTGTATGACCAACAGTTAGGCTTCCTTGCCTATGTAAGTTTATACTCTAAATCTTAATGTAATTGTTGTCTATAGCTTTGCGGTCTTGACAAGTCG
Source organism: Rosa multiflora (assembly GCA_002564525.1). Taxonomy (NCBI): domain Eukaryota; kingdom Viridiplantae; phylum Streptophyta; class Magnoliopsida; order Rosales; family Rosaceae; genus Rosa; species Rosa multiflora. The sequence goes on from BDJD01005177.1 coordinate 30,794, forward strand.
TAACAACAATTAATGGAATTGCTTTCAGACATGGAAGTTGTGGAATGAAGGCAAGGCATTGGATTTGGTAGATGAAGTATTGGGTGATTCATATTTCTCATCAGAAGTAATGAGATGCGTGCATGTTGGGCTTCTTTGTGTACAAGACAATGCTGCGGATAGACCAACCATGGTGGATGTAGCTTCAATTCTAAGTAGCGAGAAAGATGGTCCAATTCCAAAGAGGCCTGTATTCACTATCCAAAACTCAGTTTATCATTCTGGACCATACTATGAAAATACAAATTCCTCCAAACATGAAGCTAGCATTACAATGATTGAAGGACGTTAAGCTACAGCAACTTGGTACATCACAATGCAATGCCTTTTGGTCATTCTCAAAGGTTCTTATATACATATTGAAGGTTTTCTATTTGGTAGTAGATGAAGGTTTTTATCGTTAAGATACTCCATATTGATGCTGATACAAATTTTATGCACGAAAAATTATGTATGCACATGGTGATTACCATTTTTCTAAATGTAGTCCTATGTTTTTTTTTTTTTTAAAGGGTTTGGAACCCAGCCAAGATAAGAGGCTCATCCCCACGCCTGACTTATTATATTAGAATTAAAGAGTTGCATAGAGGGGGACACAACGCCTTGACCTCTAACAATGTTACAAGCATCCTCATAGAGAACATCCTGAATAATAACTCACGCACATAAAACTTAAGACCCATTTCCTCTCTCACTTTTCCCGAAAACCCTATCCTTCTCCTCCTTCACTTCTCGCTCTCTCGCCCTCTCTTTCTCTCTCTCTCTATCTTTCTCTCCGTCCTAGTCGAACCAAACCACAAAATTCTGGAAAACAAATTCGCAAAGATTTCTTTGTGGCTCATCTCAGAGGTGGTCCAGGTAGACTGGATGGAGCAATGTAACCATGCTTCTAGTCGTGGCCTGGCCTTGACAGAGGAGAAAGAGTCCTCCAGATCCACTTTCTCTCTCCTCCCTCTCTCTCTCTTCTCTGTACAGACATTTTTAACATCGGTGGCTTAATAGGAAGCGATGTGTAGATGCATTTTTAATATCAGTGGCTTAACAAGAAACTATGTGTAGATGCATTTTTAACATCGACTAACAACCGATGTCTGAGTTTTCATGATCTTTAACATCACCCACTTAGACATCGAAATTTTTTTTTGTTTAACATCAGTTAGGAACTGATGTGTATGAACTTTATTCTAGTAGTGAGGGGACACCAACTGCAAACCACTATGCCAATAACCTCATCAGATGATAGACCATGACCGTCGTCTGATATGCAAAAAATTTGTCGTCTAGTAAGCTGATATCTGATTGACGTTCAGACGACGAGTAAAGCCCGACGTCAGAAATTCACTCAAACGACAGACACCTAAAAAAAATATGTCGTCTGAATGTGCTTAAATATGTACAAATTGTAAGTATATGTGGTTAGAAATGAAATAGAACGACAGTCAAATGTTGTTGTTATCAAACTCTAGCAACAGACTTTACAAATAATCTATTGTCTGTTTTAATGAGAGACGACAATAAAATGTCGTCTGAATGTGTAGAATTTCCATGTTTCTTTGCCAAATCTGTTGTGTGAACTTGATTGAAACAACATCCACTATTAGTTATCTATTGTCTCTCTTGTTGTAAAATGACATTTAAATGTCCTTTGAATGTGTAGATGCTTGAAGTATCTTTGATCTTTCTGTTGTGTGTACTTGTTTCAAACCATAGTTGTTGGTAACTTTCTATTGTTGGATATTATTTAAAAAGACATATAACTTCCAATGTATTATCATATATCCCAATGATGAAAATCATACTCAAACCATGAAATACGGTTTGTTAACAGTAGCATAAACTATCTACCCCATTGATAAAAGTTTCAGCACGTTGCTCCAACCTCCTCAAAAGGTCCTTCATGAAGAGTGTACTTGTCCCATGAGAAATCAGCAGTGTATCTATTGCGCAATGGTCAAAGACTTCACTATTTGTTTTCTGCTTGCCTTCTGCAAACTCTACATATCGTCTCTGCTTCCTAACCATTTCTGCCCTGCTAGATCTCTGCTTCCTAAGTGAGGACTACTTTTCTGTGACAACATCAACCAAAATTAGTTTAGTTACCATTGGGCTAAACACATGAAATATAAGTCAAACTTTTATAGTCAAATTGCTTGATTAACAGTATCAAGCAGAAAACTCATTGACCACTCAATCCAAACTTGTATAGTCAAATTGCTTGATTAACAGTATCAAGCAGAAAACTCATTGACCACTCAATCGAGATGCAAATGTATAGTTGACTATACTTCATGAATAGAGGTAACAAAAAAAATGAACAGGGGAAGGTAGTAGTGAGTATATACCTCAGTCCCTACTTTTCTCTTCTCTTCCAAGTCAGCCTTGTTTGCAGCCAAGAACATTATTAAAGTTGGATTTGCTAATATCAAACGAGAAGTAAAATAAACTTGACTGAGTTAGTAGTCTTGAAGAATATTAGTTACTCAAGTTATATCAATCCAAAAAGTGGTCACTCCAAAACTTTTCAAATGTACCTTGTCTTTGCAATTCGAAAACCCACTTCTTTGCTCGCTAAAAACAAATGACTCCTGCAGCCCAAAACAATATGCATCGAACTGATTACACTTAAAAGGTGCATAACTCATATTACAGATCACCAAAGAGTCTCGTATCATTTGACAGATAAAGCCTAAGCAACTCATATTGCAGATCATTAATGACATAGTCTTCTATCATTTGATAGATAAAATTTTAAGGCTTACAATGAGTATGTCACAATTGGCTCATTCTGCTTTCGAAAGTTATATATCAAAGATGCTAAAGTCTTTGCCACCGGCCTAACCTAGAGGCATTAAACCAATACACGTTGAATTAAGCAAGGCAGGCAGGAGTAACAGAAGTTAAGAAAAAAGATACTATACCAAAAGGCAGGGACGTCTAACTAGTATTCACATGTGGAACTTAGTTAAAGTGAGAAAGAATCTAACTTACCACAAACCTAGCAACTTCTATGGGATTGTGAACAGCAACACTTTTGGGAGTTATTTTAGTGAGGAGCAAAATAAGAACCTTGCATCCTTAAAGGGAGCAGAGCAATATTAGATATCAATTCTATACAAATAGTATTTCCTCATATGTCATGGCCTTCCCTAACAAGTGAGGAGAGGACAAAACAGAACACTGATTTTGCATTTTAACAAAATTACAGTCTCAACACCAAATGTTTATAAAACTAACCTCTGACACTCGATAAGAAGTCCAACGAATTTGATCAATCTCTCTCTTGAGACTGCTTATAGAAAATACCCTACTCAGTTATATATGAAAGAACATCTCTTCGGTGTCCACTCCAGATACCAAATATATTTTAGTGTTGTGTTTTACAAGATTACTGATATAGGATAGAGTAAAAGTTATTGGCATTTTCAACATTAGAAGCTTGATCATACAAAATATCTATGATATAAGGACCACTAAAACTTAAACTGACTAGCACCCAGTTTGTCACAAACAGACTTTAAAACCTTCAACTATGTATCGTATCAGGCAGGGAAAATGAGACATACAATCATTACTCCAGTTGCTGCATCACCAGCTTCACCAAATATCGCTGTTGCAGCCTCTGTAACTAAAGTAGTTGCTCCAATATTGACAACACTGAGTACACAAGTAAATTCTACAATAAGAAAGAAATGTTCAACTTTATGACGAAAGAAAGGTTAGCTCACTCGCATTCTTTCAAATCAATGGTTTGGATCATTGTCATGCTTATGAAGATTCTAAAGTGTGTAAATTCACTGGATAATGATACTTTCCAAAGACAACACATTATTTAGATATAGGCATCCAGAAGGCCAAAACCTATTAAGCTCATACATTCCGAGGCAAATGTGCTAATTGAAGATTCTAATAGGTTAGTTACTCACATTCTTTCAAACTTTTAATGGTTTAGATCATTCGCATTCTTCCAAGATTCTAATGCAGTCTATCATTCACTAATTAGTTGATACACTTCAAACACAGAATTATATCAAAACATAGCCACCCAGAAGGCCAAAGGCCCAAAACACATAAAGTTCATACCTTCCAAGGCCATAGCATGGTAATCGAAGTCTCTGCCATTGAGAAAAAAGCCGAGAGACCCAAAAGCCCCCCCAAAATCAAACCCTGCTCTTTAAAAACTTGAAGAACCAGCAGCGTTTTCGGCCAAGCATTTCTGAACATCAATATGCACTTGTCAACAACCCCATAACTTGCATTGACCATACCCTCCACAGCAAAAGCTCTCCTAGACCCATACACCAAAACCCACAAACCATAAACCATAGCTGCTAAAACAACTCCACACTTCACCATTACCCTAACAAAATAAAACTCGAACCCAAAACAACATTTGTACCACTAGAACTCTCACTATCTTTACCTACAGCTCTCAAACGAGCTCTATTAGCAAACAAGTCAACTCCCTCGCATCTTGGACCTAAGAAGCTCCGAAATTCACAAGAAAAATAAAACAAGGGTGAAAAATTCAAGAGCTTTACATTGCTTGGTTGAGCACCATTTGAGCTTGAGACTTTAGCAGCTGCACTAGTACAGAAACCATTATGTGAAAGTTTCAATCTGTATGCATTGTTGACGAGCTTTCTTCACATGACAACAGATACCCAACATTATAGAAATCAAAGCATAAACCAATAGAGCAATATAGAAATCAAGTAAAATTATAAAGTAAATAAGTCACTCACCTCAAATCCTAAACAGGACCAGAACTAGAATGAAAACAAGGCTCTAGAAGTTCTGCCCAACTTCTTTCAATTCTTCAACATCCGGAATTTCGATGGTGAAATTCCATGATCATGAGATCAAATTCTCACATCTTCCTGGTTGCAGTACCCGAAACTCCTTGACCAAAATCCTATTTTAGAACAGAAACTCTCCATAAGAGCGACTCATCATCGAGCCCAAAATCTCTATCTCTTTCTCCCTTGCCATCTTCTTCTTTTCTTTTCTTCTCTCCCTTTCTCCTCCTCTGTTCGTTGTCCTTGTTCCTTCTTCTTCTTCTTTTTTCCTTTCTCGTCTAATCCCCTTCATCCCCAGTTGACAACAACTCAAAATCAGATTGAAAAAAAATCAAGGAATCAGATTAGATTAGGGTTTAGAGAATTAGGGTTTACTTACCCCCATTGGACGATGAAGGACTCGTAGTCCCGAAAATCCTTGCGACGGAGGACGTTGATGTCGACGGCGACGCGAGTTTTAAGCATAGCTGCGAAATTATGAGGCGAGATCTGAGTGGGCTTGGGGTAAAGGAGAGGAAACCAATTTGTTTTTTTGTTCTGTTGTAATAAGCAAGCTAAGAGGGAGTTTGATATGGGTGAGGAGGGACTCTGAAAATTGGATGAGGAGGGAATCTGAAAAATGTGCAGCGCGAAACCATTCTTTTTGGTTTGAAAAATTTGTCGGGGAGAGAGAAATCATTAAAAGTTGGAACTAAATTCCTTCATGTTGTGCCAAAAAAAAAATAGTTCCAACAAAATCCAAAGCCAATTTACTCCTTTGACGAGACGACAGATTATGTTGTTTGAATACAAATAAAAAAAAGAAGCTACGACCCAAAACGAAATCAATTTATCTCCTTTGACGAGACGACAGACAATTGCTGTTTGAAAATAAACTTAATTCTCAAAACTAACTTACCATGGTATGTTGCTATATTCAGACGACAGTTTTTACACTGTCTGTCGTTAAATTATATCAGACGACAGAAACCAACCTGTCTATCGTCTGAGCTATGTCGTCTGATGAGGTTATTGGCATAGTGAACTCTTGTTGCACATTCCTAAATGATTAATTAGAACCGTACGTTTATGTTTATATAATTTTGTTGGATAACTGAGGACAAAAGCAAAAGAAAACAAGAACTTAGCTCATAAAGACTGTTACATACAATGCTTATATATAAATCTTGAAACCCCGACAAATTAATAGTCTAAGAGGAGCTCAGAGACATGAGAATGCTCAAAGTAGGTGACTCCATGATCAGGGCAGGGCACGCTCCTGTAGCCATTTTAGACACTTGGACTCCCTATGAACTTGTCTAATTCTGTGTTCTTTATATGAGGCAGATTTAGGGACTCTATATGAGTGAAAATTGCAGAAGGCTAATTAGTTGAATGCATGTAACAAAAATTACCAACATCGATCGACTTGTTTTTATATATTTGGAATTATTTTGTCTTTTAGCTACCTTTGCTGTCCCTTTAGGGTTTTTTATGCTAAGGTTACGTCATTGAATTGAAGAGATTGCATGCATTATTTGAAGTTTCAGATAGCAGCTAGGTGTTAGCTAGTTTAGTTGTTGTGTTGATTGAAAGGGGTACTTGAAATTTAACCAATAGATAATGCCAAGGCAAATGCATGCCTGCAGAAAGCCGACTGCTGAAACAAATCTTCTTCTCTTCTTTGGAAGATTCATCTGTAGTTTTTATCACCATCAGTGGTCACCGGTCAGAACCATTCATACATCACATGCATGACGTGTGTGTATACGCATATTATACTATAATCTAAAGCCGAATGTCCATGACTGTTCATCCCTGTTCATTCAACTGTTCATAAGGGTGCGAAATGACGGTATTGCCCTAGGTTTTTTCTGAATTACCATGCTGCCATTTCCCCCACAATATTCCTAATGCTTTGTGTCTTCGGGAAGACTCTATCAAGATCGGCATTCACTGTTTCGCAACATCAATCCGAATTTGTTGCAGAAGAGGTATAGAGAGGGGGAGAGAGAGAGAGAGACTGTGAGAGGAAAGAAGAAGTGATCGATCTGGATTTATTGCAGAAGAGGTGTAGAGAGAGAGAGAGAGAGAGGTATCTGCGTCTGGAATAGTTGCAGGTCTGGATTTTTTTTATTATTGTTATCGATCTTTTTTTTTTTTTATCTCTCATCGCTGTTGTTGGGTTCTGAATGATGATAGGCGTTTATCAATCTTGCTTTTTTGAATTCAATTTTCAAATCAGTGTTGTAATTCTTCAATTTTCTGCTTTATTTTCTTAGATATGATCTTTGGTTGATTGTACTTTCAATTGGGTGATTTCAAAACTTCGGCTTTCAATTGATATGGGTTTCGATTTTTTTGGGTGTTTTCTTTGTGCTGGAGTAGTGATGGTTGTTTTGTTTTGATTCTGTAGGTTGTATGCAAAAGGCAATTTCAAGCTTATCCATCACAATCAGTCTCAGCAAAAGCTTGGTAAATTTTGCACTTTTATATTATTCAGTTGTATCTTTGTACATCAATTACTCAATTTTTCGATTTGTATTATCCATATCTGTAATTGTGTTCTCAATCATAATACATACATGTTTTTGTTTTTTAACAGCTCCGAAGTTCAGGCTCTGTTACTAATCTGGTAAAACAAGGAATAGAACAAATTTTATTTCTAATGAAAGTTTGCTTCTCCTGCTGTTCACTCGATTTTTATATACCATAACTTCTATTAAATCATTTGCTGTTGTTAATTTTCCACTGATGTTGGTTTCTGTGTTTTGCATATTCTGTTTGTTCTTTAGGTTGACATCCAAATAATCAATTCCAACAGCTTCAATTTATGCTTTTTTTCTTTCACCGTTTTAAATTTTAGATTAATTTCTATAAGTGGTGGAGTTTAATGCTTCTTTGTCAATAGGTAGTGTTCTTTTTTGTATTTGGTCCAATCATTTGTTGATCGTTGGGTACTATTGAGACTGAGTTTTGACACTGCATAACAATCAACAAAACTTTGAGTTACTTCTCACTGAGTTTGAATTTTGATGAACAGAGTCTTGCTGAACCCTAAAGGCTCTCATGCGTGTTATTGGAACCTCATCTCAGGTTAGCCTCCTCAAAATTCATTTGGGGTTAACTGAAATTATGGGTATTTCAGTTTCATTTATTATTTGGAACTGAATATTATCTTCAAATTTTGCAGGTATGACAAATCAGCAACTTATTGATCACGGACACCAAATCAGGGATGAGACTGATCAAGCCATTGATAGAGCACAAAGGTTGGTTCATCTTCAATATCTGATTTCATCACTAGACAAACATTTGTTCCTGCTCCGAGGCGTTGTTATAATTTTAATTATTTTTTAAGTTGAACTTTTCTTTGTCTTTATAATAGGTTCTTCATCAGACTATCATCTGGGGACTATGACAATGCTTTTGGGGTTCTCTGCAGTATATGCAGGGTTGAGGGTTCTCTGCAATGTTGTTGCAATTACATAACTTACTATTCTTAAGCTGAACATCACTCAAAATTTCCACTCATTCTCAATGTCTATATATAGGTATCAGTTCCAACCGACTATGCCTCATTATTATGTTAATGAAAGCCTATGAGCATGTTACAATCAAAGAATCCACAGATCTTTTATTCTATGGTAAAGAGATCCAAACCTGTTTGTTGCATATAAGGTCTGTAGTTTTAGTGAGGATATGGTTATGTAAAGCTTAATCCATTTTATTTTTTGTTGGTTTTGGGATTTGGTTTGTTCATACTTAAGAAGATAAACAAACTGTAGTGAACTATTTCTAGATTATTTGTATATTTCCTTCTCTTTTTTATTTTACATTTGTTGCATCTTCTGCATGATCAAGTGAATTGGGATTTGTATGTACAGTCCATGGATCTGCAGATGAGTTTACTTCAGTTGAAGATGCATTTGAGTCTGCCAATGAATTAGATCAGTGCTAAACCCCCATTGTAGAAACTTAATACCAGCTTGGTTAAAATACCAGGTGTTAGCTGAATCTTTCTCTTTATGATTGAAATACAAGTTTTTGTAATATCTAAAATTATAAATGTATTATGTTATGTACATCAAGATTTGAGGGAAAAAAAAAAAAAAAAACCCGCAGCATCGCGCGGGAGAATTTTCTAGTATAATTACATATTCTACATATACTAAATGTGGATGGACTGTTATCACTGTTCATAAAACAGTGAAATGACGGTTTTGCCCCCAGCTTTTGACTGAAATTACAATTATGCCTTTTTTTAAAAAAAAAGGAAGAACAATTTTGTTTTTTATTTATAAATTTCTACAAATTATGAAAAAAGTTGTTGTTTGCTATATCCATTTGTTGCTAATCTATTATTAACAAAAAATAAATAAATCATATTCTAAGTAGCGTCGATATTTTTTAAATTACGAGTATTCATCTATTATATATGAAACTTGGAAAAAAAAAAAACAAACCCGCAACATCGCGTGGACACATTTTCTAGTATATGACTAGATTCACTCATACGTATCCACACGCACTGAAGTCAATGATCTTCCGTAAATATATGAGTCAGATTGATTAAGTCGATCGATAAACTAATAACAGATTGTTGACAAGTTCGTGCGGTGGCTGAGGCGCAAAGCCGCAAAGTAAGGGTGGGCTGTTTGAACCTCGAGTCTCCTCGGTCCCTTTTCTTTTTCTGTTAATTTATTTATTTGTTTTTTGTTCCTTTTTTAAATTTCGTTACCTCAAATTTGTTGAAAAAAATTGTTAGTTACTGTTTTAAAGAGAACATGAAACAAAATTAATTGAAAATGTGTTGTAAATATTATTATCTATGTAGCTGTTCACGTAAATGCTCATTAATTATGTATTTTGATATAAATCATTCCTCTATATAAAGGAGGCTAATGAGACTGAATGAGAATGAGACTGAATGAGAATATTTCTACTTCCTCACAACTATTCTCTTTTTATATTCTCTCTGCTTTATAACACGTTATCAGCACGTTTTGCTCTTTTTTTTTTCTTTGTTTCTAAACTCAATGATGATCTAAAAGTCATACAGTGTAATTTGTTGCTTTTCACCGGTGTTCTTGATCTATGAGTTTCTTTTGCTTATTTTTAGTTCAAATGATGTTGATTGTTCTATTGCTATAATTAGCAGAACAATTTTTTGTTTTTATTTTTGTTACCCACATGATCATTATCTTTCTTTCTTTGGCACTGGTTAATGATCACGATTAGGACTTGGGATGTTTGAGTATTATGTTTATTGACCTCCATAATGTCTCTTACTCATTAATTGGTTAGATAAGGATGCATCAGTTTTCTTTTGCTATTTCGAAATTGAAAATTAATTGTTAAATTAATTTTTTAAGTGGATGTTGAAACAGAAAAAAAAAATTCAAAAGGCCATAAAAGAAAAAAAAAAACATGAGTGCTTTTGATTAAAAATAAAATGAAAATAATAACAATTATAAAAATGAAAAGAAGCACTTTGCCTCTTGAGCTAGCATTTTACACATTATCTACCTTCTAGTTTTGTTCAAATTCTACAACAAAACTATTGAAAGAAGTTGAAAACAAGTTGAAGTGCACACGTACGTTCAAATAGAAATGGGAGTGTAGAGCCAGAACAGATACCACCTCTTCATGTGGATTATTATTGTTTCCTATCTATCTCTAAAAGAAAGGAAGCATACAGCTAGCTAAAATATATGTTGCTGTGCAAGTATTGGAGTTTAAGGCGAATTGAAATTCAAAGTCTTATCTACGACTCCTATAAAAAAGAAGTCCACGTACGCTAGTTAAATTCGGCCAATCTGAATCCCTGACTCCACTACTTTGAAGAGCAGTGTTTACACGCCTCAACCTTAAGTTATTTACAAATGATGTGTTCTTTGAAAGTCTACAAATTCAAGAGATAAGTTCTATAATCATTATTATTTAATCTATTATGACAATAATATTATAGTACGTTATTATTTGTTATTAATATATTATATTTTTGTGATTTTGTACGGAATGAAATCTGATGACAAAAATAACATCCATCGGTCCAAATTTTCCAACAAAATATAGACGTGTGAAGAAAAATCTTGAGTGATATTCTTGACAGTCTTGGCCGCTAATTAAGAAAAGGGACGGCGCAGTCAAACTATGGCTCGGTCAGACTCGACTGCTTCTAGGTAACCCAAATATACAGGAGTAGGCTGCAATGAACCAACGCATTTGTAGACCAACAGATGCCGTCAGCTTTTCCGTTACATTTGACCGCGTCAACTCGCATAGGACAGGGAAGATGAAACCGTAAGCTATCAAGTTACCAGAGGGGGTTTTAGGGGAGGGGGAGATTGGCAGCTGCATCGAGGAGGAGATAAGGTTCCAAGACTAAATAGTAGTCTTCGTCGTCCTCAAAACATCAAAATTCCCTTTGAAGAAAACTGAAATCTGCAAACGATATCAATTTTGGTCTCGGGTGGAATCAGGAATGGCGTCGAGTGTGATGAAATCCCTAATCAAATCATCTTCCTCACGTCGGCAAATGGATGCAGGTTTCTTTTCTCAGCTTTACCCTATTGTTTTTCGTTTTAAGTATTGCAATGACTTACGTTCATCTCTATATTTCGCTTTTCGAATTCCATTCTGCAGAAAACGGCATAGCTTGTGGGTGATTGATTATATTTGGTTTTTCTGGTTTCCCTATCGAATTCCATGCCGGGGATTTATTCTAGTTGCATATATAGACTAGTTAACCTTTATTCAGATGCATAAAGCAAGGCTTAATATTATTATTATTATCCATCCCCCATGCTACATAGTTTGCCTTTCAGCACGTCCAATTTCAGCCATTGTTTTGTTTGCACTATACCATTAGACTTTCCCCTGAATGCTATAATCTAGCAATAACAAAGAGGCTTTTCAGGAAATCCAACACACCTACAAATCGAGTTTTCAGGAACTGATCATTGAACACAGATTTTTCAGGAGCATAAGCCGATTAGACTACAATGAGAAGCCAAATGTAACACTGTTCTAGGAGCCTGCATTTCAATCAAGTTCCCTGTCAGT
>BDJD01005179.1:18529-36151 GCA_002564525.1 Rosa multiflora
GGCGGTTGTATGGACCCACACGTCCATTTTGTTGTCCCCTAACTTTAGGGTTCCGTTCCTTGCGCCTTTCTTTAGGTGCGCTATTATAATTAGCCTCGTGAATGCTCTTAGTTCCAATGGGCCTTTGAATTATGGTTTTCACGAGTATGTTGTCAACTTACTCAGTTTATGACATAAGTTGACGAAACCTCGTAATCCATCTAGCATTGCACACAAGCCTATATTGCTTTGCAACCAATAGTGCTGAGACGGGGAAGGTTGAGAGGATTTCTCAATTAATTCATATTCTGTGAGCTCTACTCCACAGAATCTCATTAGTAGTGAGGTGATTCTTGACGTTATTCACCCATCGGTGATAACAAATGTCATTTGAATCTGGATTAGTGAAGTCGGGTTTTTGCATGTTTGCAGTCGACATTCAAAGATGAAGGAGAATAGATTAGTTTCGGAGTAAAAACTTCAACGACAACTAATATAAGGTTTCCGAGCCTTAATGCTACCAAGAAACCGATTTCCAAGAAATTTTGGATTAGACCAAACAATGATATTTTAATATGGTCACAATGCGGACACTCTTAGTCCAAATATCATGAACGCTCTTAGTTCATTGATTACGAACGCTCTTAGTTCGTTTAATTATGAACACTCTTAGTTCATTGGTTACGAACACTCTTAGTTCGTTAAGCGTGAATCCCCACAATTCCGCTTGTTAAATATCAAAATCATTTGACAACATATATTCCAATATTTGCATAAAATAAAAGAAATTTAAATACAAGAAAGCAGCAACCTTAATTATAAAAACTTACGTGATTGTTCTTGGCTTGAAGACACGCGCGTGTTGATCTTCTCCCTTCCTTTTTTTTTTCTCTCCTTCCTCCTTTTTTTTCTTTCCGGGCCCAGCCCTTTCCTTTTTTTTTTCTTTTTTTTTCTCTTCTTCCTCCTTTTTTTTTTCTTTCCCTCTTTTTTTTTTCGGGCCCAGCCCTTCTCTTTTTTTCTTTTTTTTCTTCGGTCTTCTTCTTCTTTCTTTCTTTCATTCGTTCTTCTTCCTCCTAGTCTGCAGGCGGACTGGGCTGCGGACTGGAACAGGCGACTGGGCAGAGCTGGTCGCTGGCAGGAAAGATGCAGCAGATGCAGCAGCAGCAGGGAGGCCGCAAGTCGTGCGGCAGATGGCTTGGGGCTGCGGGCTGGTGTGCGGGTTGCAGGCGGGTGCGCAAAGGCAGCAGTGGGTGGCGGCGTCTAGGTGCGGGGGCGTTGGGGAGGAGGCCGGTCGGGCTGGGCTGCTGGGTTTGCAGGTACTGCTGGAGAGGTTCGGCCGGTGAGGTGAGGTGAGGTGAGGCTGAGGCTGAGGTCGGAATGGAGATTTTTTTTTTTTGTTTTGTTTTGGGTTGGCGGCAGAGAAGAAAAAGGTTTTTTTCTTCTAGGGTTTTTTTTTCTTTTTCTGAAGCTAGGGTTAGAACTCGTGCTGATAACGTGTTGTAGGAGAATAGAATTGTGTTTTTATTATTGATAATAGGAGCCCTTATATAGGGAGTTACAAGGTATACAAAAGGTAAGAGAATCCGAATACAATTGAATACCTATAACACTTTCCTATTACAATCCTAAACTCTAGTTTGTAGAGACACACATTATGTCGATATCCTTCAACAATATTTGTTTGTTCAATCTTTTTTTTTGCCCCCACTCACAAAAATTTCTGCGTCCGCCACTGCTTCCACCGTTCTTTTTTTTTTTTTTACTTATATGTGGAAATCAAGTTTAACAGCCTTTTACAAAAAGTCGAAGACCTTGTGCAAAAATTACAGCTTTCTGATGCCAATAAATCCGAAAAGGTATTTTACATTTATTCTAAACTTTATGTATATACAAAATGCAAACAGACAGGCATGCACAAAATTGCTAGAATCATGAAGCCAAGTTTTCCAGCAAAGAAGTTGTAAAGGTACTTATATTTGAATCTTGTTGCAGGGTGATGTCTAAGGATTAATGGAAGTGAAATCCCGGGACATTGGATCAACCATTTCAACTCCATCGAAAAGGAAGAGTAAGAAAAAGTCTTGAGGCAACAACTTCTGCTCAAACCTCATCCTCATCAGAGTGCCTTACTCACACTGCTAATGCTTCCCCAATGATGACCATTAAGGTCATATTCGGAGTGTCTGCTGTCTGTCATCCTTGGCATCACTCTTGGGAAACGATATTAGTTTTCGTGTATTGTGGTTTTGGTTTTGCCCCTCAGGTTTTGGTTTATATTTTCCCTTGGGATAAATTATGCACAGCTGATTGAAAGCTTTATTATGCTTTCAAGCTTGTAGTTTTTGAGGTTTTTGGTCAGGGAGTTTATTTGATGCCTATACCCGGGTTGCCTGTTTGCAAAGCAAAACACAGCTAATTCATGTATTGTTATTCAAGTCTGTATCTAGTTTTCGATTGGGTTGCAGATGCTTTAAGATTTTTACAGCTTCTTCGAGTACTAATTAAAAAATTTCACCTTCATTTGTTATGAACTTTTCTTTCGACTTTCTATTTCAAATAACACAACTGGATCAGCATCTTATATGCACATGTGACGTAGTTTTACTATGACCCATTGACGATTTGTGCAAACATACCCCCGACCTTTACACTTTTCCTAATTCTCATAACATGTAGAATATGAAAGAATTGCTCCAATCACGCATTCCTTTTAAGGCACAATAATCAATTGTATATAGCAAAGGCACTTAATTATATGATTTTTTTTTGTTAGGCCAACGTCTTAGCTGCAGTGCGCTCTTGAAAAATTATTTCATGCCATGACAATTTTTTTCGGTATGAAAAAGAAAACCACAGGCAGGCATCCCACGCACTCCTTTTAAGGCACAATAATCAATTGTATATAGCAAAGGCACTTAATTATATGATTTTTTTTTGTTAGGCCAAGAAGTATGAATAAGGAGGTCGTAGCTGCAGTGCGCTCTTGAAAAATTATTTCATGCCATGACAATTTTTTTCGGTATGAAAAAGAAAACCACAGGCAGGCATCCATCGCTCTTTTGCCTCCGGGAGAGTAAGAAGCTCGAGCACATTGGTAAGGAAAGCAACTCTCCCACCTTTTTGAACAAGCCAACCATGTCCCTCCTGCAACCTCATCTCTCCCACCTATTATCTCAAAACCTTCCCACTGTCTTGTTAGGAAAGTAATCAGTTCGTATCTTCTATAATTGGAATGTTGTAATCTATTTATATTTGTAATCTCGTGTATATTCTGTACTCCTTGATTGTAGCTGACTTGTATGAACAGTTGCCTTGTAGAGTAGGTCGCTCCTTGTATAACTATTCAATCGTGATTGAATGAAAGATCATTCCAGCCAAACTATCCTCTTTACTGTCTAATTTCCCATTGCAAAACACAAGCAATTAGCCCCAGCTCATATACAAATAACAAATCACTAGTCTTAGTCTGGTCATTTCACTTGCCTTTTCTGATATTCATCTCTGTTTTCCAAGAGAAGGAGAGCTAAGGTGGGTGGTCTTTCCTAATGAATCATTGCTTGTCAGGAACTTGAAATGAGTAACTTTTTGTGTTGAATGGTTTGAGAAACCAAGCTCAGTGTGATTGTATTTATAGACGATTACATTATAAAGCCCTAGATGATTACAAACTTATCAAAACAGAATTTTACTCTATCAGAACAGAAAATATCCTAGAATTCAAAATAC
Organism: Rosa multiflora; assembly: GCA_002564525.1. NCBI lineage: Eukaryota > Viridiplantae > Streptophyta > Magnoliopsida > Rosales > Rosaceae > Rosa > Rosa multiflora. Next base: position 22,235 of record BDJD01005179.1, read on the forward strand.
AAGATAAGAAAGTCAAGCAAACGATATGATCAGATGTAAAAGATGATAAGAAATAGCTTCATTTTGAATTTGAAATTTTGAATCATATGGTTTTTCAGAACTCAAACACTAAAGATGAACTAATTGCTATACAAGTATCAGATTAATTACGTCCTACATTAAAACCTCCAATAAAACAAGGAAACCATGTATAAAGATTATCGTAACGAAAGATAGTACGTACTACGTAGAACAATAGCAGTTCTGTGAGATTACTTTTACTTCTAGCAAGTCATATGAAGAAATTTAAAAACTGGCATAAGCGTAACATATTTCATGTAACAGGATATAGTGGAATGTAAAAACTGTTGAATCCGAATGTTGACTCTTTTTACTTGTAATGAAACTTTGAAGATTTCATTAGTGTAGAACCGGCTTACAATTTGTAAGTTTACAAAGGAGAGGAAATGCAAATTGTGTGGCCTCGTTAAAACCTTTTCCGGGTAAAACCCTTTGGGATAAAACCCCGGACAAAGGAAAGAGTACCACATTCCTCAAAAAGATACAACAAACCAAAACTAGATTGACTGACATTGTTGTCAATCTTAAGAGCTAGGCAATAAGAGCATTGCATGCCAAGGGCAGCTACGAACACCATTGCACTTCACTCCAAAGGAAGTTGTTTTCGTCAGGACTAAAACTGATCGACTCCAACCATTCAGAACAATCTTCATCAGCAGTCTTTTGTTGCTCTTCAGTTGGGGCCTTCACTATAGACTCGGGCCAGTATGCACCATCCTGAAAGCTAATCGATCCTCCACAAACATTGTTGCTTCCAGCTAAATCAGTGCAACAATTTTCCAAAGATAAATATGGCATATCAGTGCTATCATAGGCCGGAGACATGGATGGTGTGGGAGTGTGAAGAAGGGTGTTGTTTAGCACATTTTCTTTCGCCACATCCATATTACTAGTCGCACCATTAACAACTAGCAGGTCTTCCATTTCTATCATACCCATTTGTTCTAACATTTCCTCCCAGAGAAAATCTTCCTCCGGTAGTGGATTAAGTATTCCATGATCGTCTCCAAATGAAGGGCCTGATTGAACCTCAGAAGCAAAGTACTGTTGGAGTCCCCCATTCTGCTCACCTTGAAAGCCAATTGCTTTAGCTTCTGAGGGTGCATTATCATCTTCAAAGCATGGCAATGTCTCTTCTAACTCAGCTGCGAATGCATCTTCTTCTGATGGCATTGGTACTAGTGCATTATCAATGGATGGAACGTTTCGTTGTCGCTTCGCTTGAGGCTGAAGCAACTCTTCTTGCTCCTTGTTTGTGTTCTCTCCGTCATCACAGGCATAATTGTTTTCAAGAACCTCTTCCTCTTCACGTTGCTTTCTCTTCTTTTCGATCTTGGTTTTGGGTTCACCATTTTTTCGTAGCAGACAAAGAACATAGTCTTTCACCTTTTGTTTCTTGTTTCTGAGTGATGGATCAAGGTAGAACTCATGCAAGATCCAACAACCGTTGTGCACCGACGCTTCGTTCTTATAAGTAAGTCTTTGCTCCTTGTATAACTATTCAATCGTGATTGAATGAAAGATCATTCCAGCCAAACTATCCTCTTTACTGTCTAATTTCCCATTGCAAAACACAAGCAATTAGCCCCAGCTCATATACAAATAACAAATCACTAGTCTTAGTCTGGTCATTTCACTTGCCTTTTCTGATATTCATCTCTGTTTTCCAAGAGAAGGAGAGCTAAGGTGGGTGGTCTTTCCTAATGAATCATTGCTTGTCAGGAACTTGAAATGAGTAACTTTTTGTGTTGAATGGTTTGAGAAACCAAGCTCAGTGTGATTGTATTTATAGACGATTACATTATAAAGCCCTAGATGATTACAAACTTATCAAAACAGAATTTTACTCTATCAGAACAGAAAATATCCTAGAATTCAAAATACAAGATAAGAAAGTCAAGCAAACGATATGATCAGATGTAAAAGATGATAAGAAATAGCTTCATTTTGAATTTGAAATTTTGAATCATATGGTTTTTCAGAACTCAAACACTAAAGATGAACTAATTGCTATACAAGTATCAGATTAATTACGTCCTACATTAAAACCTCCAATAAAACAAGGAAACCATGTATAAAGATTATCGTAACGAAAGATAGTACGTACTACGTAGAACAATAGCAGTTCTGTGAGATTACTTTTACTTCTAGCAAGTCATATGAAGAAATTTAAAAACTGGCATAAGCGTAACATATTTCATGTAACAGGATATAGTGGAATGTAAAAACTGTTGAATCCGAATGTTGACTCTTTTTACTTGTAATGAAACTTTGAAGATTTCATTAGTGTAGAACCGGCTTACAATTTGTAAGTTTACAAAGGAGAGGAAATGCAAATTGTGTGGCCTCGTTAAAACCTTTTCCGGGTAAAACCCTTTGGGATAAAACCCCGGAGAAAGGAAAGAGTACCACGTTCCTCAAAAAGATACAACAAACCAAAACTAGATTGACTGACATTGTTGTCAATCTTAAGAGCTAGGCAATAAGAGCATTGCATGCCAAGGGCAGCTACGAACACCATTGCACTTCACTCCAAAGGAAGTTGTTTTCGTCAGGACTAAAACTGATCGACTCCAACCATTCAGAACAATCTTCATCAGCAGTCTTTTGTTGCTCTTCAGTTGGGGCCTTCACTATAGACTCGGGCCAGTATGCACCATCCTGAAAGCTAATCGATCCTCCACAAACATTGTTGCTTCCAGCTAAATCAGTGCAACAATTTTCCAAAGATAAATATGGCATATCAGTGCTATCATAGGCCGGAGACATGGATGGTGTGGGAGTGTGAAGAAGGGTGTTGTTTAGCACATTTTCTTTCGCCACATCCATATTACTAGTCGCACCATTAACAACTAGCAGGTCTTCCATTTCTATCATACCCATTTGTTCTAACATTTCCTCCCAGAGAAAATCTTCCTCCGGTAGTGGATTAAGTATTCCATGATCGTCTCCAAATGAAGGGCCTGATTGAACCTCAGAAGCAAAGTACTGTTGGAGTCCCCCATTCTGCTCACCTTGAAAGCCAATTGCTTTAGCTTCTGAGGGTGCATTATCATCTTCAAAGCATGGCAATGTCTCTTCTAACTCAGCTGCGAATGCATCTTCTTCTGATGGCATTGGTACTAGTGCATTATCAATGGATGGAACGTTTCGTTGTCGCTTCGCTTGAGGCTGAAGCAACTCTTCTTGCTCCTTGTTTGTGTTCTCTCCGTCATCACAGGCATAATTGTTTTATTCTCGAGCTTCTTACTCTCCCGGAGGCGAAAAGAACCGCGGAGGCCTGCCTGTGCTTTCATACTGAACAAAATTATCATGGAATGAAATAATTTTTCAAGAGCGCATCACAGCTACGACCTTCTTACTCATACTTCTTGCCTTCTTCGCCTAACGAAAAAATCATATCAAATCGAAAATAGCTTCGCATGCATCTGAGCCGCAGCTATGACCAATGACCTCCCTACTCAAAATTGCCCAATGAAGCAGATAGTATGTAGAGAGGTTATAATTGGTTATAATTTTACCAATTATCACCAGCGTCCCCTGTAGTTTCGCCACTAACTGGCAGTGCTCCAGAGGTCCTAAACCAACAATGCCGTGAGGCTCTTGGAGCAAACAAAGAATGACGACACAAGCAACCACTCAGTTATAATATTAATTTTACGAAAACTATGTCATTTTAACAAATGTGCAAATATTGTGAAAATAATTCCTGGAGTCTTTTATGACCACAAAAAATCTAGATCCACAACGAGAGAGAGGTTGCTTTGCTTGTATCCAATTTGGACCTCTAATAAGTATGCTTGTTCTGTTTATTGCCATAAGAGCATCATGGTGACAGCAACGTCTGCAGTAATACCACTGAAAAAGAACGCCTTTTGAAACAGAGAATATCTCTAGATATGCTACTTTGTCACAGCCTCACGGGCATATTTCTTTGATGGAGCTGATTAGCTGAAGCTAAGTGGTCACCAATCGTAAAGATTTGCACCTATGAATTCTGCCCCATCGGCTTAGGGACATTAAGTTCTGCCTTCTTCTTTAACCACTTGCAATCCGTTAAAGAAAATCTCGTTATCATCAAACCCTGTACATTGGCCAACATTCTAGTTAAAATAAAAAAAGAAAATAAATGAAATCATATAATTCACAATTCTCAGTTACCTGAACCCAAGTCTTCAGCTTCATCAACTGAAAGTTCTAAAAGCCTTGAATTATAAAAGGGCGGATCAAGTGCCTTCCAATCAGTATTTTCATTGTCTTCTAGGTACATTTCGGTCTCTGTTACCCAGTCTTCAACAATGCTAGTGTTGTCAAATGATATAGGATCCACATACTCATGCTCTTTGTTCTTATGAACCCTGTAATAAAATCGATTAGCAAAAGATTAACATTTACAAAACACATATATATAGCCTATTGGTTTCTACTTACATCTGTCTTAGTTGCAAGTTGTACCGAACAAAGACAAAATCACTAAGCCGTTCATGCCCTAAGCTGTTCCTCGTCTTGTGCAACTGGTCAGAAGGAATCTGATTCTCCTTGCACTGAATTAAGCTGCAAGTTTGACAGAGAATACGAACTGCAAAACATGCCATATTTGGGAAACCACAGCCATATGTAGACCACCATTCAGCTGTTTAAACAAACAGAAGTTTTAAAGAAATAAGCCCAAAGATGAAATACCTACAGTCACACTACAATGACATAGGCAATGGTCTGGCTACATTTAAGTATCTATCATTCTATTGATTAAAATTATATTAGCACACGGTTCGTGAAACTATTTTCTTGAAAAAATACATATGCTTCTTTAGATATCTGTTGTACAGTCCAGCAAATACAGAAACCATGTTTTGGAAATAGCGATGCAATCTAACTAGAGATCCTCACCGGGAAGCAGAGTGTCTCTGGCTCTAATGGCCAAATTCCTCCCCAGATCTCCAACAGCATTTTTGTACAAGTTTATCTCTTTGCTAATTTCATCTTGAACTTTTAAATCTGGAACCAATTTCTCTATGCAGTCAAGCATCTTTGACATAATCACTTTGTGCATTTCTCCTGTGATGCTATAGAAAAACTTGGGCTTAAGGTAAAAACCAGCAGCATGAAGAGGAAGATCCCATAATTTTTGCCACCTGTAATCTATAATATTCCAGTAAGCCATATATTCTTCTTTCTTGACAAGTTCTCTCTTGATTGGTTCTTTTTTTCGATACATTCGTCCAAATACATATCCCATTGCTGCCTCCTTCTGGCTACCAACAATTCTCAAAACTCGCAATAGTGGATTTGTTAATCGAGTAATCATAATGCATGAAGACCAAAATGTGTGATTACTTAATACATCCAGCATTGCTGATCCTTCTGATGTTTGAGAATAAGGGCAGCCTTCCCATTCATTTGAAGCAACCATAGTCCGCAAATTAAATTTAAGGTCAGCCATTTGTTTCAAAGTCATGAAGTCTCTAGCAAACCGAGTTACTCCCAGCTTCACAATGTCATTTCCAAAAGTATACCTCTGCATCATATTCAGAATGACGACTTGTTTATAGATAAATCTTGTAACGTACAGATATAGCCTGTTCTATAATAGATTTTATCCACTCAACTTTTCCAAAATCCTCAAGTATCAAATTTATGCAAGCAGCAGCTCAGGGAGACCAGTACAGCGTAGGGAATGTATCCATCAACCTCTTCCCAGAAACAACATAGTGCTCCTCACTATTTGTAATTACTTGCAAAACATGCCCAACTCCAACTTCTTCCAACACTTGCTTAAGAATCTCATACAAAGCATCTGGAGAATTTATAAATGAGGAAGCATCCGCAGATTTCAAATATATTGTTCATTTGGGACTGTACACTGAGAAATTTAGCAATATTCTACCCTTTTCGGAGTTCAATTGGTTTACCAGAAGAGAGCAACCATTCCGTTCCCAAGTATTTGTGTGCTGATGAATATCATTCTTTACTTCTTGAACCACATAATTTCATATCCAACCCCGAAGATCATGATACGAGGGTGGTTTACTCTCCATTCCCCCAGAAGCAATTGCATTGATCATTGGCTGAAAATAAACAGAGTTCTTCACGGCATCCAGAGGAGCCTGAATTTCATATAGAAACCGTCCTATTGCCATATGAATCTGCTGGCTGTTCGCCTTTTCAACTTCACCATTACTGCCAACAGTGCCAGCATTGGCAGCCATTGATCCATTTTTATCTCTTACCCTCTTCCTGTTTTTCCCGTTTGTATTACTTGCGCCAACTTCTGCTTCATTTTCAAACAAATCTGAATTGGGATGACCAACTGATCTTCCTTGTGTGTTTTCGTAAAATGGCCTGTCGACCTCACTACGAATAGGAGCTGGGACATAACTCAGTTTAGTAGCATTAGCAGAACCAGAACCAGAACCCAAACCAGCAGTAGTAGCTACAAAAGAAGTTCCACCCCTCCACCCTACTCGTCTATCAACACCCTCCTCTCGATTTTCCAAAAAACTGAAATTCGGTTTTCCAACTTTTCTCCCTAGAGCATTACCCTTATACGAGTCAACTACTGCAAGAGGCACAATAGTCAATCCCTCTAGACCATCACTCCTAAAACAATCATCAATCTCAAGAGGCACATCAGTCAGATTATCACCAACCCTAATCCCATTATCAACACTCATTCCCACATCTTCCTCTTGGTTCATCAAATTGGGCCCTCTAACTTCATTTTCAGTAAACACATTGTCTAGTTCACTAAAACAACGACTCGGGTTCGCACCCATTTGACCCTTTCTGTGCCTAGCACCAACCCTAATCCCATTATCAACACTCATTCCCACATCTTCCTCTTGGTTCATCAAATTGGGCCCTCCAACTTCATTTTCAGTAAACACATTGTCTAGTTCACTAAAACAACGACTCGGGTTCGCACCCATTTGACCCTTTCTGTGCCTAAAAGATGCAATTTTTTCATCTAAGCACTGCAACATGGAAACTCAAACATCAGGAGGGATTTCCTTTTCTACCAGCAAGGTGAGATTTAAACCTATTAATCCCTCTAGCCTGAAACACTTTGCCACAATATAAACACTCGTTTAACTCAACTTTTGGGTCCCCAGTTTTAATGTAGATTTGACAGTGTTTCCATCCTGGGTCTTGTTTCTGTGGGGAAATAGCTATGGGCTCAAAACCCTCCAAAGATGTCATCTTTAACAGACTTAGTGATCAATCAATCAGAAAATGCTGCATGCATCAAATAAGCTGATAAAGGTTCTGAACTGTGAGATGGATTCAAAGGAGAAGATGACTTACTTGTCTTTGGTGATTGCTCTCTCAGTCTTTGAGTGCGTTTGGGAAACAGAGAAATGGGTGAGGGGTTTGTGTTTTTGTATGTGAGTTCTGATAGCTCGACCCGGTTCTCAACTCATGACCATTGACCAAAACAAAAAACCCTGTTTTTTTTTTCTTTCTTTCTTTCTTTCTGTTCTAGAAGGGTTGCTCTCTTGCGTTAGATACGTGTAATGGGCACCAATTTTCTGTAAGGCCCTGGTTGGCCCGATGGCACAGGTTGTAAGGGCGTTTTGCATTTTCCGAAACCACCAAGTTTTTTTCTCCAGGTTATAGAAGAATACTCACTCATCGAAAAACGATTGAAAGTTTAATGCAAGAACTTTATATGCTTGTGACGAAGTGTTACTGAACAAAAATATAAGCATTTTCATTTCAAATTGGTTTTGTAATCAGAAACTCAGATGTAATCCCTCGCTCAACTGGTCCTAAAATTATTAGTCATGTACGTCACTGTTCCTACAGTTGAAGGAAGAGCTCTAAGTAAGAGATGACCTATTCTATGCTTTGGAGAATAACTTTTCCAAAACCCAAGTTGAAGGGGACTCCAAACTTGTTAATTAATATATCAACAAGTGTGTAACACCCTGCAATCTAAAAATGATTATCAACGGCATGAGAGAGAAAGAAGTGACCACCTCCAGAATTATCATAAGGGTGTTTTGCATTTCTAAAACCACCAAAAGCGCTTTTAATGTAGTTAAAAGTTTTTTTTCTAAGTTATAGAAGCATAGTTGCTCATCCGAAAATAATAGAAAAGTAATTCACATACTTTTGACAATAGTGTCATTGAACAGAAGTTATTCTTCTATAAGTAACTTCAGTTGAAATTTCGTATAAAAATAATAAAAATAAAAAAAACTTCAGTTGAAATTTGTTTGGTAATCAGATATCTGGATGAATTCTTGTAATTAATTAGGAGAATGACAAACAAACTAATGGACATCATGATATACAATTTATTAAAACGAACTAATGGACATCCTGATATACAATTTATTATTGTGGTACTCTCAAAAGCACTGACACTTCATATTGATGCCATGTTGCAGGTCCGAAAAATTGTACCATGGAATCAGTTGTACCATCACATAATCACCCACCTTAACCTCTTAACTTCCAGGAAAAAAAATTGTTTAACTTATATGTAGAAATCAAGTTTAACAGCCTTTTACACAAAGTACACACCAAGTTTCCCATTTCCATTTCACCCAAAACCTCCCAAATTGCACATGTGTCTCTTACAAGAGCTCACAGCACGAAAATAGTCCATGCACCATGCTTCATTTTATCACACTCTTTCTCTTTATGGCGCCAGAGAAAAAGAGAGAATCAAACTCTATAAATTAAGCACTGAAACTCTCTCTTTCCATTTTTCCGATGAACTTCGAAAATTGCAATAGACTTGGAATCTTTGAGTCCCGTTCCCCTGGTCAGCTACTGACCATGGATTATTTGCTCAACTACCGTACGATTGAAATCGGACGGTTGACAGATCTCATTTCTGAAAAATCTAGATACATGTCAACCGTTTTCTTCATTTACCTCATCGTTTTCTTTTGGAAACCCTAGCGCAGCTTTTGATCTAAATTTCAAACCCCAGCTACTAGTCAATGTGATTTGTTTCTAATACCCAAAAAAAAAAAAAAAACTAAATTCAATTTCAAGCTTTGATTACCGGTTTAAATCAACGACTAAACTAGTCCCCCCAATTCTTGTGCCGAAGACCTCAAGAAACATGTAATGAAGGTTTTCGAAGATGTGACCAAACACTGTGACGATGAGAAGTTGAGAATTCAATTTGACATGGTTTGGGGGGTACGACTCCTTAGTAATCAAATTGCAATTCGAGTGTTCAGTTTTGCGGTAGATTCTCGCTTTCTTGATGAAGCGAGAGAGCTCTTTAAGCCTTTCTCTGATCAGGCCATACTGTTTGAACTGGCGGTCTTCACCATGGTCACTATGGCCTACTCCGGGGCTGGCAAGACCAAGGATGCTCACAAGGTCTACCAGCACATGTTAGGCACCGGTGTTACCCCCACCTCCTACACTTACACTACATTCATCACCGTTGGTGGTGGGGTTGTCCCCAACTCCTATACTTACTCGGTTTTAATCAAGGGACTCGATGCTGACCCCAAATTTTTTGGAGATGCTAAGAACTACTTGCTTGAGACGATGGACAAGGACAAGGCCATAAGAAGTCGATTCTATATTGAAATGTGTTGAGCCGACTTATATCCTACTTATTCACACTCTTAGCCACTCCGTCAATTTCAAATTATTACATGATTATTCATTGTATGGATGCTTTTATATATTACTCTTATGTCTTTTCTTTTAAATTGATATAATCGTCTTATATGATACAAAACAATTTTTTTTTTTTGAAAAAAAAAAAAGGGAGTGAGAAACTATTTGAGAATGAAAAATGATGGGATTTTATCAACAAATATTTTGAGAATGAAAAATATGGGATTTTATCAACAAATAGTAGACAATTTTTTTTTTTGTTTTGTTATTTGTAAACCTAAATATTGAAAACTATTTAAAATTAAAATATGTTGCAAGGATAATCATGTTTCGTCATAGGGACAATGATTGAAAAAGTGGAAACAGAAATATTTAACCCACTATTTAATCATTTTATATCGTATTGATATTTTCCTAAGAGGAAACAAAAATAATATGATCATTTTTTTTTTTTGATATTTGTATATCATTTTTGTATTTTTGTATATCATTATTTTTTTGCCTCTGCTAATTTATTCATTCCTAGAATTTGGTTAATTTCTGTTTAAGTACTTTTTTTTTTTTTTTTTTTTTTTTCCTAGAATTTGGTTAATTTCTGTTTAACTACTTTTTTTTTTTTGGTTGAGAATTGAAGCTAGGTAACCAATAGAATTGGTTATACACTGATTCTAGAAACGGGTTGTTCTTTGTTTTTCTTTTTTCAAATTTTTTTATTTCATTTTAGTTTTTTGATATATGATTAAAAGAATAAACCAATCGTCTTCATTGAAAAGAGATTATTCAAAGCACCGTCGTACACTTGCACCAACATAAATGAATGGTTAGATGGCATTAAATACACTTTTTGTTTATTAAAAATAAAATTGATAATAAATATCAAGGGTTGAGATTATTTTATAAGGGTTGGGTCACTTACACCATTGGTGCATAGAATAATTTTCATTCATTGAAATTAACTTCTCTTAATTAACTTCTCTGATCGATGAGAAGCTTTTCTTTATGGTGATGATGACTCAAAATTGACTGATCCTAGTAAAAGTGAAGAGTTGCCGGCGCAGGAAGTCGAAGACTCTCCTCTTGATCCTCCTCCTCCCTCTTCTCAAGATCAATTGATGGGTTATTCAAGGACCCATCACCATTATCAATCTCCTCCTCTGCCCCTACAATCTGACCATCACAAATCGGATCGAGCAGTAACTCTTCCGCTGAGAATATTAATTCCGGATCTGTAAATTCAAACCGCTGATCATCTAGGAACAACATTTCGAGTAGAATCCGAATCCGAAGAGCCCTCTTCTTCTTCTTCTTCTTTTCAATATCCGCCTTTTCCTTTCGCAAAGATTTCATCTTTCTGACTCCAAATGCCCCAGAGCGCACCAACCTCATCTCTTTATCGATCGACATAAACCGACTTTTGGAGGAAATTGCAGAAAAGAAAACTAGGGTTTCGTAGATCGGCAAATAGATGAACAGAGAAACAGAGCAAGAGAGAAACTGAGAAATAGAAATCGGGAAGCTGTGATTTGTGTTATATATATAGACAGGCCTATCGGGTCGGTTGCCCCAAAACTCCACGCGTAAACTCCACGCGGTCAGCTAACGGTAACAAAGGGAATAAGATATTTTAATTGGTAAGCCAATTTCTAGAATCACATTAAAGCCAATGGCCTCACAAAAGTCACCAAGTCTTTATTGGATGCATGCATTGTTTTTCCAGAAGTACTAACACATTGTAGCCAAAGAGACAAGTCCTCAGTTATGTTTCTGAGTGCTAAATGAAGGGATGGGATCTTGGTACTATTAATTAATCATACACTTACTAATTTGATTCCAAAGATTTCCCAGCCACAACATGTCACAAATTTTCGAACGATATCCTCTGCAACGTCCTATACAAGCTTATTTCAAACACAATTGTGAATCAAATTAACGAAAATTCTATTGCATGATGTTATATCTCCCTCTCAATTCTACTCGGCAAACACATTCACAATAATATTGTGGTGGCATTTGAAACTATTCATTCAATTAGAACACAAACAAGTGGTGATAACCCTATAATGGTTTTAAACCTAGATATTAATAATGCATATGATCGAGTTGATTGGATTTTATCTTTTCTGTTAATTTTTTCACTACTAGAATTTTGGCCTTAGATATCACGTCATTTAAATCGGTTCAGATTTCACACGATGTAAAAAATTATTCTAACATCGATTTCTGAAAATTCGATTTCTATTTATATTATTAACATCGTTTGTTACTGTTGACTGATGTCTATATTTTGATTTCAAAATTTTCAAAAACGTAGAAAGACTAAGTACAAAATTTTGTACACGCGGGAAACAAAATTTTCTCACTTTCACTCGCTTTATCTCCGACCTATACACATAAAATTTTCTCCCTCGCTCTTCCCCGAAACCCTATCCTCCTCCCCCCCCCCCCCCCCCCCCCCCTCTCTCTATCTCTCTCTCTCTCTTTCTGTCTCTCCGTCCTAATCGAACCAAAACCACATAACCCTAGAAAATGAATTTGTAGAGATTTCTTTGTGGCTCATCTCGGAGGTGCAGCATGGCATTGACACGTCGAAGGAAGGCGAAGAAGATGGTGGCTACGGTGAGTCCACCCTGGTGGTTGGAGATCGGTGGCGGAGGAGAGAGATTCCTCTATATCCACTTTCTCTCTCCTCCCTCTCTCTCGTCTGTGCTTTTCTCTTCTCTCTTGTCTGTACTATGGTCTCAAGTAAACAAGATGACTGTCGGAGGCTGTAGAGTGAAGATATGGATTGCCGATTGGTTTGCGCAGCTGAACAATAAGATAGGGGCGATTTGAAGAAGATTGAGACAGTGGGGAAGTATTTTATTGAGATATGGAGGTCTGTGGGGATGAATCTGGACAGTGGCAAAGTTGAGTTTATGTGGTCTTCTAAGGAGATCAATGCCAGGTCTCATGAGTACTGGCCGTGTGTAATGGATATTGCCAGGAAAAACAAGCTTCCGAGGATCATTAGGTATCTAAAATTTTGGATTACTATTGTACTAGATCTGGTGAATTTCGATATTTAATGTATTGTGCTTCTAATGTTCAGGTGTAGTCAAATTATGGGTCGAACGGATCAAGAAGAGTTAACAGCTGCCCAAATCCTCTACCCGTGTATGCAATGTGCAGATATTTTCTTCCTGCAGGTGCTTTCTATTATACTTTTGGATTTGCATTGGGGAATATTTTTTGGCATTGCCTTGGGTTTGAGACTGAATATAGGTTTCGCTTCATCATTTTCTGAATGTTGTATGGATTAGGAAGAAGTCATGCTAGTTTTGGGGAGTAAAACATATGTTAGATCCACTTATTGGATGATATTTCAGTACACACACTTCAGTTCTTGCACTCATTTTTAAAAGCTTACATGAATATAGAAAGCTTAATCAATAAAAACTGCAAAGGGCAAGAAGCTCATAAAGCCATTTAGAGGAAGCCAACTTGGCTGTCTGACATGGTACTCAATTATCTATTAGCTAGTTATTTGTTTTTCTGATCTGACATCTGAACATAGCACTTATATAAGGAACACTGCTTGGTATTTGTTATACGGCTCAAATATAAACCATTATATGATTTTCGGAGCTTTAAAGGTAGGATTAACCTACTCTTAGGTTCACCCTTGGTAACATATCCTGAAAAACTAATCCAGCTGGTATTAGACTTCCAGTTTACTAACTTGGTTTTATAGGAGAACTGTTGTTAATAAAACTAAAAGGGAGATGCTTACTTTAATGAGATATGTCGAGTTGTCCACTCGTACACACCTTATACAGTGTTCAGATTCTCTTGTATAATTTGTTCATTTCTTCGAGTAATGTTGTCCTACCATCTATTTAGTCCTCACTACTGTTTGGATTGCCACAACCACCTACATTAGTGTGGAATTAGTATTAACATTGCAAGTTAGTGCTGCTTGCAGACTAAGTGTGATTCATTATATTCTATTATTTTCTGATCTTCCCTTTATTTTAATGCTTTGATTTTCCAGTCTTAGCATATAACAGTGTTCATCAAATAACAGAGAGTTGTTTTCTCTGACATAAAAAGAACAGGAACATATCTATATTCAAATTTAATGAACACGTGATGATAAGTGAAATCTTTTTTCTTATATAGGCTGACATTTGTCAACTCAGTATGGATCAACGTAAAGTGAATGTGCTTGCACGAGAGTACTGTGATGACATCAAGAAGAAAAACAAGCCCATTATCTTGTCACAC
>BDJD01005180.1:0-19470 GCA_002564525.1 Rosa multiflora
GGCATGTGCTCTCACACTTAGTTGTTCTTTCGCTTTTGTTTGGGTCTTTTTGACCCCGCTTGTAACCAAAAAAAAAAAAATAGAGGTCAATTTTTTATCCACCACGTATCGAACAAGCGTCCAATAATATAGATTTATGGTCAATTGGCAAAATACATCGGTCTTTATAACTAGTAAATGTTCAGTTTACTTCTAAAAGATCGGACAATTTGCTTGCTATATATATAATTCTGTTATTAATTACTTACTCGTAATAGTTTATAAGAGAATATCTCAATTTTATATTCATAGCGAATCTTCCCAACTCTTAGTTAATCTCTAACAATTAATGTATGTGTGTATAAGCAATAATCATTTTTTTTTGTTACATCGGAGGGAAATGACTCTATGACCTAGTTTTATTTGGATTGTCTACTATACATTCGTGTACGCCATCACACATAGATCCAACTATGCGACGATGTGTGAGCATTGTAAGGGATTTCTACTGTTCATTTGTAGAGACTGAGTTGGATCAATGGGTACATGGCATACACTAGGCCTGGGATCGGGTCGGTCCGTGAGCAAAAAGTGTGGAACCGAGAAGGAAACATAACTCTCATAATCGGTTCGGTTTTGGTAACAAATTTGTGGAACTGTTTTCGAACCGAACCGACTCTAAACGGTTCGGTTCTTGCCTATTTTCGGTTCCTTAAGAACCTATTCTTCCTGCCTGGAACCGTTTCTACATGACACAAATAAGTGACTGCATAAAAACTTTCATAGTGCAAAGACATTAGAAATATAAATTTGTTCACTTTTGCAAGTGAACCTTAAGTTACAGCCATTTCAAACATCAAAGTTCAAACTTAACAAATTGCAAAGTTACAATTAACCAACAGATCCAATTATCCAAACATCCAAAGTAGTGAAAGTACTGAAGGTTTGCAAGCCTAGATGAAAAATAGAAAAGACATTAAGCGAATAAGTTAAATTCATGATTTGAATCTTGAAGTTGGAATGCAGCAAGGTAGCAGGCAGATCTCCAAGACAACAAGCAGATCTCCAACTTCAATATTTCCACAAGCCTGAAATCAAGACGCTCAATATTTCCACGGGCCTGAAATCAAGACGCAAGCAATAATGCAAAATCATTATGAATAACCATCGTTTCTTGCATTCAATATTCATTATGAATAACCCTCCTAGCAAACAACCTAAGTTTCCTACATTCAATATGAACACACTTTTCAATTCTTTCACAACACACTAGTAAGTAGTAACTGAACCTGCATTCATCCTTTTCTTTTTTCAAAATAGAAACCATGCATTCATACACAAAACACAAACCTGCATTCAATCATTCATACTTTTTTTTTCAAAACAGAAACCTGGATTCTTGCACAAAACAGAAACCTGCATTCATACTATTTTTTTTTTTGCAAAATAGAAACCATGCATTCATACAGAAAACAGAAACCTTCATTCAATCATTCATACTTTCTTTTCAAAAAAGAAACCTGTATTCATGCACAAAACAGAAACCTTAAACCTGCATTCATACTTTTGGCAGTAACTCAGTATTTCACAGAAATCTACATCCAATCATTCATAGTTTCATAGACACACACATTTCACAGAAATCTACAGTCAATCATTCATAGCTTCATAGCAAATGAAATCTGCATTCTTCGGCATATATAGCACAAACTCATAATTGCAGGACACCTTTAAATGATATAGCAACTAGCACAAACTCATAATTGCACAACATGAATATACACTTACATTCTTTGAAGTTTACTTTATGGCTGCTTTTGCTGCATCAGAGTTCTTGTGCAGTCTTGGTGCCTTTGGGACCTTTGGGGGCTTTAGGGCCTTTGCTGCCTTCTCTGCATCACGTTTCTCTCTTTTTTCTCTTTCTTTTTTCTCTTGTTCTGCATCTATACACAAAAGAGGCAGTAACTTAGTATTCAGTAAGCATAAAAGAGGCAGTAAACATCATAGTTTAACATTTATATATTTATATATATATATATATTTTACCTTTCTCAACAGATTCAAGCCACACCATTTCCTCAGGGGTAGGAGTGTATTCAAGGCCTTGAATGCTATCAGACTTTAGCCAATTTTGGAGGCAAATTAAGGCCTCCACAGATCTAGGAGTTAATGAACTCCGATGTGGATCAATCACTCTCTTGCCAGTGCTGAAGCATGATTCGGATGCCACGGTGGAGACTTGAATTGCTAAAACATCCTTAGAAACTAATTGCAGATTGGAATACTTGCTTCCATTAAGTTTCCACCAAGTCAATATCTCGAAATCAGTTCCTTTAGGAGGCTTTTCAATGGGGTCAAGTAGATATCTATCTACTTCATGGCCTACAACAATTGCATCACCTTCTTCTAACTCCCTATCCCAATCCTCAAGAAGTTCAGCCATCTTCCCACTCACATTTTTGGAACGATAGCTGCTACTACTACTGCTGCTGCTGCCAGTAACTTGTTCCGCCACTCTGCTGCCTTTTTGGCTACTTTGAGTACCAAATGTAGAAGCATACAAATCTGTTAATCTGGTCACCAAGTCCTTCACTTCTCCGGATTTTTTCTTCACTGTTTCATCATCGAACAACAGCATTTTTTGGCAAACTCTTTGGAAGTTTAATAGCTTATACCTTGGATCCAAGACTAGAGCAACCAGCAGCAGCTGGTTATCAACAAAAATCTCTTCATCCTCCTCATATTCTTCCTCATTCTCATCGAAGTAACATCTCCACTTCGAATCCTCCTCCTCAGCCATCCTATCAAACGCCCGTTTTAGCTACAATGCAGTATCCAACATGATGTAGGTGGAATTCCACCTTGTTGGAACATCTAAAACACAAACTTTATTGCTGTCCAAATTTTCATTCTCGACACAAACCTTAAAAGCATCAAGCCTAGATGGTGAGCTTCTAACATAGCGAACTGCGTTCCTAATGCTAGCAATAGACTTGTCCAAAATATGCAAACCCGACTTAATGATCAGGTTCACAATGTGAGCCAAGCACCTCACATGTAGAAACTGCCCTCCCAATACTTGTTGCTGATCAAGATTGCACAATTTCTTCCTAATGTAATCAATCGCCACCTTGTTGGCTGAGGCATTATCTACGCTAATGGTTAAAACCCTCTTGATTCCCCATACACGCATTTACAATAGAAGTTTTGAGTTTTGTTTTATATAATCTAGTTTTTCACCTTTCCTCACCAGTTAAGTTTTGCCGGACGGGAAAATCTGGTTTAAAACACCACACTTGAAATGGTGGTTAACTTGTGGACAATAATATTATTTACTTTTCCTGTTTATTTTTAACCGTATGTAGATTGCATAATTTCGACCAAAAAAAAAAAAGATTGCATAATATAAAATGCTCAATTCGCAATAATAATAAAAATAATCTTATATATCTCTTATATATTAAGCCAAATTTGTGCTTGGAGAGCTTGTAAAAATCTACTTCCAACAAGAGACCAACTAACAACTAAGGCTATGTAGATGAAGTTCATTACCTCTTATGCAATCATCAATTTGAAGGCGTTAGAACAAGCTTTATTTTATTTGCAACTCATATTTTGTTAAGCCGCATGACATGGCTTGAGGAATTTCAAAAAGCCAGAATGGTAGGTTCAACATCTAACAAAGCTTATGTGCACTGGTTGAAGCTTGCTCTAAATGGTTTCAAGCTAAATGTAGATGGAGTCTTTCTAATGCAAGTACCAAAGCAAGGACTAGGAGTTCTTCGTAACCAAAATGGCAAAGTGCTTGCTGCATTTGCTCAACCTGTACAACATGTGACCTCGACATTACAAGAAGAATTGCTTACTATTCGAGCTGGACTTGATCTACTACAGCAACTTCATATCTTTGGAGCTACTATTGAATCTAACTGTAATCAGGCTATGCTAGACATCAAGAATACTTCAATGGCATTGTCTGAGTTGGGCAACCTTTTAGATGATATTCATCAATCCAAGCAAGCTTTGCACAATGTAACAATTAGCTTCGCTCCTTGTACCTGTAACAAAGTGGCACATAGACTTGCCAGTATAGGCTTTGATTCTATTCAAAAGGAGTGCTGGCTACATTGCACTCCCAGTTGTATTCTTGACATTGTTCGGTATTCTTCTACTCATTAACTTCTATCAAATACCAATTTTTCGTTCAAAAGAAAAAATAACTCCTAGAATTTTGAACTACCTATTATACCCATGGTTTATTAATATGTAGAAGGAAAATATTTTTATTAAAAAAAGGATAAAATATGAAGAATTGCCATTAACCACAAAAGGTGGAAGAAAATATTTTTTTTATTAAAATATTTTATTTATTATTTATTTACTATTTTAGGTTTCTCTAAAAGAAAGTGAAAGATCAAATATACACACGAAGTGTGTGTCAAGAGCAGTGGCGTAGGCACATGGAGGGTTGTCTGGGATGTAGCCTAGACAAGATTTTGGCCTAAAAAGTCCTGAATATATGTATATTTCCCTTTAGCCCATACTAGCCCAAAGAAGAAAAAAATAATTATCTGGAGCTATTTGACTAACTCGAGCCCTTGAATCCTCAAGTCCTCGACAGCAGTGCAGCACAGCAAGTCAATCCGTTAATGGTTACTTAGTTGAACGATTGAACACTTGAACCCACAAACCCTGCCGAAAATCACCATGAGTCCATGACATCTGGCAACGACCCAGAGCTGCACCGGTAATTTGGGGATTTAAAGTCTGATTTGGGATCACAGATTCACAGGTACAGAAACCAGTTCTTTCATCTTCATGGAGATTTAAATTTCGATTTGGGAAATCTCATGAATCTACTCTAAATTTCTGGCAACAATCTTGAAGCCCAATTGTTAGATTTGTGGGTTTAATCTGAAAAGCTCTAATCTTTGAAACCATCTTGTTGGGTTTGTGGTTTTGTTGTAGGCGAACTGCAGATATACTGCTGCTGTGTTTGGATGGAATTCACGACATGCTCTAGTCTCTAGAGGTGCTTGATCAAGTTTCCCTAGGTCAAATTTACTTTTATCAAGCTATTCTTTTGCTTTTGTTTGTTTGATTTGGAGTTGGTGGAATCAAATCAATTAGGCAGTGCATAAATGTTTGAATTGACAACAAAGAAATCTATTGTTAATGTTTGAAAAGTTTGGAGTTGCTTTTGCTTTTTTTTTTTTTTTTTACCATCTTGTTGGGTTTGTGGTTTTGTTGTAGGCGAACTGCAGATATACTGCTGCTGTGTTTGGATGGAATTCACGACATGCTCTAGTCTCTAGAGGTGCTTGATCAAGTTTCCCTAGGTAAAATTTACTTTTATCAAGCTATTCTTTTGCTTTTGTTTGTTTGATTTGGAGTTGGTGGAATCAAATCAATTAGGCAGTACATAAATGTTTGAATTGACAACAAAGAAATCTATTGTTAATGTTTGAAAAGTTTGGAGTTGCTTTTGTTTTTTTTTTTTGTTGAGAAAAACTGAAATTCATTCATTCATTCAACCAAAAATCATACAGTGGAGGGGACATAAACCACAACCCCACACAACCGCAGTTACAGATACCATCAGGTCAAAGGGCCCAAACTCTAACCGCCAGACGCCCATCGCAATGGAGTTGCTTTTTCTTTTATTATCCTCATTGCAATGGAACGCAAACAACGCATTGAAATTGAATGCTACAATAGACAAACTAAATCATAGCAGATTAAAAGAATTAGACAACAAAATGACAAAAATCTCTTTCATTCAACTTCATAGTTCTGGAAGCTCTTCTCTAAATAAACTTTGTAGTTCCCACTATCTTTAGTATCTTTTAGTTTTTCTTCTATGTTTTTGATATTCAAAAGGGTTCCAAACCTAATATATATATATATATAGAGAGAGAGAGAGAGAGAGAGACTCTAAATTTTTGTGCACTTCTAATTAGTCTAGACAAGTTTCAAATCCTGGATCCGCCAATAGTCAAGAGGCTAGAAATAATAATAAATAAATAAAAATAAAAATGCTGAATAAACTACACATTGTGTTTAAACAACTACACCAAAAGTAGAATGAATAAGTAAGTCTCAACCAAAACATTCCCCTTCAACGATGCTCTTGGTCTAGGGTTTGCAATTTTTCTTCCTGTCCAACGACGCTCATGGGCGTCAGTGGCTCGCCTCACCGGCTAGAGGCTGATGCCGGACTGGAAATTGAATACTAGAGACTGGGAGCTTCTTGGAGAGGGATTTGACTCGGGCTGTGGATTGGATGGCTTTAGCGACGAGCACTAGACGCCAGTCGGTGAGCTCGATGGGCGGCAGTACAACACTGGTCGCGTCGTCGAAGCACTTCCATGATCGGGGATGTGATGGTAAGGCTGGACGGTGGTGGCGGCGCTCTGGATTGGAAGGCATCGGATTGGTTTCGGCGTGGCTCGGTCGAGTTTCACCGTGGGTTGTGGCAGCGAGGTTGGGCAATGCGTTGAGGCTGCGAGGTCTGGAGTTAGATGGCAGCGGCGAGGGCTGGAGTCGTTTTGCAGTAGTGGCGTCTTGCGTGTGGGCGGCAGTACAACACTGGTCGCGTCGTCGAAGTACTTCCATGATCGGGGATGTGATGGTAAGGCTGGACGGTGGTGGCGGCGCTCTGGATTGGAAGGCATCGGACTGGTTTCGGCGTGGCTCGGTCGAGTTTCACCGTGGGTTGAGGCAGCGAGGTTGGGCAATGCGTTGAGGCTGCGAGGTCTGGAGTTAGATGGCAGCGGCGAGGGCTGGAGTCGTTTTGCAGTAGTGGCGTCTTGCGTCTGTTGTGGCGATCGACCAGTGAGGCTGTAGATGGACTATGGATTGGGTCAAGCCATCCTTTGTTTGGGCCTAGGTTAGGTTTCTTTCTTCAGGCTGTTGGGATGCTATTTTAGTTTGTCTTTTTTCAATAATTCCCTTTGTTTAGAGGGAACTCTATTTCCTTGTTTTTAGGGCAACTATAAGTTTTACCTTTAGGCTTGCTTATTTACTATGTTATTTCATACTCTGTAGACTTGCTTAAATAAGTGAGCATGGGTACCGTCAAATGATCAAACCTAATCTATGTATCGATGTGGTTTTCCACAAACTCTTTATCTACCCAGAGATAGTAGAGGGAGGATGGTCCTCTCTAGCCTGAGTATTAATATATATCAACATGATTTTCTTTATAAAAAAAAACTAAACCAAAAGTACCTCAAAGTGTTATTCTATTGAAATAAATAAAAAATAAAAAAACAGGTACATAAGATTGGCTAATTGATTTAAAATCCAAGCCAGAGTGGAAAATAGAATCGGAAAAAAATAAAACGATTTAGTAGATAGCAATGTAGGTGAATTGCGACTTGAGAGTGGAAAATTTGCCGAATTTCCTGCTGAACAAATACACCTGCCCTAAGAGGTATGAGACTGACTACTAACTGCAGGTTGAACTTCTCCGGAATTGTTTGCTTTCTTCATTTTGGATTTCATGAATTTACACCAAGTATAAATCTCCAAACCCAATGTGATGGAAGCAAGCACTGCAAGGATTCCAATATAAGCCCATAGCCAGGTTTTGTCTGGCTTCAAAATGGCAATGCCATGGAATATATTCAATATGATCACAGCCAAAAGTGCGTAGCCCAGAAAATGATGGTACATGTCCCAGTATTTCCGGTAATCATCTGTTGGCGTTGGCCTTAAACGCAGAGCAATCATCTAGACAACATAACAAAAACAATGTCACTCTTCTGCAGGTGCAAGCAAATGAAAAACCATATGCATTGAAAATTTCTTGATCGAAAGAGAGTTGATCAGTGAATTACTTGTAATGTTGTAAATGCAAATATGAACATGGCGAGAATATTGTGAGTGTGGAAGTGATATTCTTTGGAAGCATGTCCGAGCCATATTCCGATTGCCCAACCAATCGTGCCGAGAATGTAACCAACGATCTGACAAGAGACGTGCGATAAAAACCAATGTGTACATTGAAAGGGATATCTTCTGCAGTACCTCGCTATAATCACTCCAAAGGGCAACAATGTTCCCCATCCCACAATATTCAGAATCCCATGCACCTGTTAGAAAAACAAAGATATTTGATAAAGAACAAAAAGAAGTTAGTATCTGTATGGTTCTAATTGCAATGATTAGAGTCCATGTTTGTCACCAATTCATTTGAAGTGCTTAAAAAACTTGAGAGACTTAAAAAATTCTAATTAGTTTTACCAGAAGGATTGATGTATAACTAGTGTTTTGGCCTTTTTCTAGCTTTTGAAATAAAGAAAAGCGAAGTTTATTTATATTTTGTTGGAGAAAAATGTTTTACCACTAAACTAAATGCTAGTTTGTACAAATTATGTCAATTTTGTTAACATAAGTTCTGATTTGACACATTCGCAACTTCTTTTTAATTAAGGCATTGATAAGTTCTATATAAGCACATGTCTATCTTTCTCATTGGCGATGAATTATGACATAAAGAATTTACATAATTCAATAAAAAAAAATTAAAAAAACTTTCTTCACCAGCTTATATGTATTTATGTAATATTACTTGCACCATATTTACTGATATTTACGCATCTTACCGTTCTAAGATGACGCCGGCGATGTCCAATGCTGATACCTTTCCGACTGTGCAAGTTTGTAGTCTCTGTGCTATCCACGTTCTGGAGAGCCGTCGGGTGCATCTTAGGCTCCAGAGCAACCTCATCAGCTTCATACCCAACTTGCCACACATGGTTCAACCTTGCAATGTCGTACGCATGAGCTAAATCTGGACGCAAAATTAGCGTCGCAAAAATTGACATGTATCTGTTAGGTTTCACATCACCTGTCATGTTTTGCACGACGACATCCTCGAACTCTTTGGAAGGCTCCAGAGGCTGCAAACGACATCCCAGCTTGGTGTCACTGGTGATGTTGTATCTGCTGACCTTCAAAGTCCCGTTGGCCTGTGAAACGGCGATAATGGCCCTGGTTCCGATCATCCGCGGCCTTTTCCGACGCGGGTTCACACCCCAGGCGACCCATTTTGGTGTGTCGTCCATAGATATTGGAATGGTGAACAAGATGTCAATGTGGGTTTCGTTGTGGATGTTCCAGCCGAGTTCAGCTCCCAAAGTGAGTAGTTTCTTGCAGTTGGTGATGTTCATGGGGTTGATGGGAGTACAAATATTGGCTTTCTTATGAGCAGTGGTGACGAGAGAGGAGGAGGACAAGGTCAGTACGAGAATTAATGCACACCAGCACATGTTGGACGGTTGGGAGGAAATTCTCTGCAAATGCCAAATCTGCTAAGTACAATGTACCGTATGTACCTGTGTTTGAGGAGATCGAGTGGATTTGTTCCTTTTTGTCTTTGAATTGGGTAAGATTGAGGAACAAGTAAAGCATATATAGTTGTTTTTGATACTCTTTTTACAGCGTGTTAGGTCATGTTGGGTCAGTCGTAGGTACTTTTTTTCAATCTACTTGGAATGTTTGCTATCTTCGCAATTGCTCCCGTCACTTTTGTTTTGCTAGCTGTAAAAAAGCGAAACTGTACGTACTGTGTGAAAATCAGATTCGTTGTGCTTCCGATCGAGTAAAACGTGACCCTGCATCCACGATCCATCTCAGGTTTTGTTGCTTGTAAAATGCTTCAAGAAATATGCGTACGACGTCTTGAAGGTAAAGCTTGCTAGGCTTACAACTAGGAACAATTTCAAACGAGAGAAGTAATTCAGAATTTTGTTTTCTTATTAAAGAAGAGATGAAAAAGCTCAAAAGAAATTTAGGTTGTCCTGCCTCTCCTGTCTGAGGTATTTAATAGGCAGCCTCGCTCTCATCTTCAACGAAATAAGCAAAAATCCAAAGAAACAATGAGCTAGCTATTTAAGCAATTGAATTGGCAAACAAAATGTTAGAGCAACTCCAACAGCTTCCCTATATTTTGATCTTTCTCTATGTTAGGGAAAAATGAGTCTCTTTTGCTCTCCCTATAACTCTTCATATTTTAGGAAAAGTGAGGAAAGAGAAAACCAAATTCCTTAAATTTACAGCAATCTCTAAAATTTTAAAGAAGAATTATGGAGCTTTTAGAGATTAGTATAAATTAAATAGAGAATCTATTGGAGTTGCTCTTATATGGAGTCGATTTTCTTCACTCGCCCCTCTAGCAAATTTGCTAGTACTATTGCACTTCAGAATTAAGTTCAATCTTGCATTCCATATTCTTTTAAATTTTCTATAATTTTTGCTACACTAATATAGGCATTGATGAGATAGATCTTTATTGTTGTTTCCAATAAATTGAATAGATTGGTTGTTAATTAAGAGTTCAGAGTTCATATTGCATAGTTTTAAAGATGCGAGAAACCCTAGACCATGTACTCCTCATTACTGCCCGTTCCCTTTCTTCCTTCCTTGCCATGGTGATGGACGCCATTGTGGTTTGTAATTACATATTTAGGCCTTCATACCCCAGCTACTCATCTCTCCGATCAATACTCGGATATCGAGATCAGTTATTGTTGACGTTCAAGGGTCCAGGAATATCTAGTTGCGAGAACGTTGGCGCTTTGGCATCAAGTCATGAGGAAGCCTGTCAATCAAAGTGAGGCAATGACCCAAGTGTTTCGACAATTAAAGATTAAATATCTATATGTTTAAGGATATCTCTATTTTGTGTTTAATCCAAACTCTAGGTTACTTGCTCTAGTGGTAATATGGTTAAATTATAAGGATTTAGATTCCTATTCAATGTACGATTACTTTCCTTGTATGACTGAGATTCTATGCTGCCCCTGCAGCCCTTGCGCACCCATGTGCCACCTACTGCCCATGCAGCATTGCGGCACTCCTGCTGCCCCTGCAGCATAGCAGCTCGCTCGTTCTTGTGCAGATCAGCCTGCTTCCATGCCCGAAACGTCTTGTTCGGGACCTCTGATCAAAATACTTTCTTCATCAAAGTTGTTCATCTCTATCTCCTCTATCTGACCTCAAAATTTCAGCGCTATTGGAGTTATTTTGAGATCTGTACAGTATTCAAGGTGGGAGCTGTTCAGCATGCTCGTTCCTGTGCATATCACCCTATTGGAGACGTTTTGTGACCTGTACGCCAATCGGAGTGGGAGCTGTTTAGAAGCGAATCTGCTCAGAATTTCAACAAGTTTGATTCACCTAGAACTGAAGCTTGTTTGCAATCCTACAATGAGGATCGAATGCGATCCGAAATCCAAAGAGGTATGGTTTACTAAAAGTTTCCGTTTTTGAGTTTTTATTTCAATTTCTCTTTTTTTTTTCTCGGGGAATTGCAACCTCCTTTCTTCTACCCTCCTTTCTTCATTATAGGGGAGACCAAATTAAGCCGAACTGTGGGGGTTCGTGCTCACTCCAACCTTAGAGCTTGTTGAGATCTCCAAACTTAGAGCTTGTTGAGATCTCCAAACTTAGAGTTTGTAGAGAATTTATGATCGACCACTTCCATTATTGTTTTGATCTAATCTAATATCTCTTGGAATCGAATTTCTTGGAAGCGACTACACTCGGAAATTCCTAATTTCTTGGAAGCGATTACGCTTAGAAATTTCATATGTTATCGTGGTAGCCTACTTCGCTCCGAAACTAACCCTAATTTCTTGTTCTCTTTCAGGATGAGTAGACTGAACAAATTGGACTTTGCTCCATTGGGAACAACCGGCTCTGAATATCACAGGTGGGTTCGTGATATCCGCCAGCATCTCAAGCCCGATGGAATCTTGGATACGATTTTCGAGCCTAGCCAGGACGTGCTAACTGTTGAGCAAGCTCAGGCTTTGGAAGCAAATAGAGTAGCCTTAGTGGCAAATAAGGCGAAAGCTAGCCATCATCTTAATCACTCGTCATATGGATGATTCGCTCCAGTATGAGTATATGAATGAAGAAGACCCCAGAAGGCTGTGGGTCTCACTCGAAGAAAGATTTGGCAACGTCCGTGACTCCTTGCTTCCTGACCTAGAAGTGAGATGGCATAGCCTCCGCTTGTCCAACGACGCTCATGGGCGTCAGTGGCTCGCCTCACCGGCTAGAGGCTGATGCCGGACTGGAAATTGAATACTAGAGACTGGGAGCTTCTTGGAGAGGGATTTGACTCGGGCTGTGGATTGGATGGCTTTAGCGACGAGCACTAGACGCCAGTCGGTGAGCTCGATGGGCGGCAGTACAACACTGGTCGCGTCGTCGAAGTACTTCCATGATCGGGGATGTGATGGTAAGGCTGGACGGTGGTGGCGGCGCTCTGGATTGGAAGGCATCGGACTGGTTTCGGCGTGGCTCGGTCGAGTTTCACCGTGGGTTGAGGCAGCGAGGTTGGGCAATGCGTTGAGGCTGCGAGGTCTGGAGTTAGATGGCAGCGGCGAGGGCTGGAGTCGTTTTGCAGTAGTGGCGTCTTGCGTCTGTTGTGGCGATCGACCAGTGAGGCTGTAGATGGACTATGGATTGGGTCAAGCCATCCTTTGTTTGGGCCTAGGTTAGGTTTCTTTCTTCAGGCTGTTGGGATGCTATTTTAGTTTGTCTTTTTTCAATAATTCCCTTTGTTTAGAGGGAACTCTATTTCCTTGTTTTTAGGGCAACTATAAGTTTTACCTTTAGGCTTGCTTATTTACTATGTTATTTCATACTCTGTAGACTTGCTTAAATAAGTGAGCATGGGTACCGTCAAATGATCAAACCTAATCTATGTATCGATGTGGTTTTCCACAAACTCTTTATCTACCCAGAGATAGTAGAGGGAGGATGGTCCTCTCTAGCCTGAGTATTAATATATATCAACATGATTTTCTTTATAAAAAAAAACTAAACCAAAAGTACCTCAAAGTGTTATTCTATTGAAATAAATAAAAAATAAAAAAACAGGTACATAAGATTGGCTAATTGATTTAAAATCCAAGCCAGAGTGGAAAATAGAATCGGAAAAAAATAAAACGATTTAGTAGATAGCAATGTAGGTGAATTGCGACTTGAGAGTGGAAAATTTGCCGAATTTCCTGCTGAACAAATACACCTGCCCTAAGAGGTATGAGACTGACTACTAACTGCAGGTTGAACTTCTCCGGAATTGTTTGCTTTCTTCATTTTGGATTTCATGAATTTACACCAAGTATAAATCTCCAAACCCAATGTGATGGAAGCAAGCACTGCAAGGATTCCAATATAAGCCCATAGCCAGGTTTTGTCTGGCTTCAAAATGGCAATGCCATGGAATATATTCAATATGATCACAGCCAAAAGTGCGTAGCCCAGAAAATGATGGTACATGTCCCAGTATTTCCGGTAATCATCTGTTGGCGTTGGCCTTAAACGCAGAGCAATCATCTAGACAACATAACAAAAACAATGTCACTCTTCTGCAGGTGCAAGCAAATGAAAAACCATATGCATTGAAAATTTCTTGATCGAAAGAGAGTTGATCAGTGAATTACTTGTAATGTTGTAAATGCAAATATGAACATGGCGAGAATATTGTGAGTGTGGAAGTGATATTCTTTGGAAGCATGTCCGAGCCATATTCCGATTGCCCAACCAATCGTGCCGAGAATGTAACCAACGATCTGACAAGAGACGTGCGATAAAAACCAATGTGTACATTGAAAGGGATATCTTCTGCAGTACCTCGCTATAATCACTCCAAAGGGCAACAATGTTCCCCATCCCACAATATTCAGAATCCCATGCACCTGTTAGAAAAACAAAGATATTTGATAAAGAACAAAAAGAAGTTAGTATCTGTATGGTTCTAATTGCAATGATTAGAGTCCATGTTTGTCACCAATTCATTTGAAGTGCTTAAAAAACTTGAGAGACTTAAAAAATTCTAATTAGTTTTACCAGAAGGATTGATGTATAACTAGTGTTTTGGCCTTTTTCTAGCTTTTGAAATAAAGAAAAGCGAAGTTTATTTATATTTTGTTGGAGAAAAATGTTTTACCACTAAACTAAATGCTAGTTTGTACAAATTATGTCAATTTTGTTAACATAAGTTCTGATTTGACACATTCGCAACTTCTTTTTAATTAAGGCATTGATAAGTTCTATATAAGCACATGTCTATCTTTCTCATTGGCGATGAATTATGACATAAAGAATTTACATAATTCAATAAAAAAAAATTAAAAAAACTTTCTTCACCAGCTTATATGTATTTATGTAATATTACTTGCACCATATTTACTGATATTTACGCATCTTACCGTTCTAAGATGACGCCGGCGATGTCCAATGCTGATACCTTTCCGACTGTGCAAGTTTGTAGTCTCTGTGCTATCCACGTTCTGGAGAGCCGTCGGGTGCATCTTAGGCTCCAGAGCAACCTCATCAGCTTCATACCCAACTTGCCACACATGGTTCAACCTTGCAATGTCGTACGCATGAGCTAAATCTGGACGCAAAATTAGCGTCGCAAAAATTGACATGTATCTGTTAGGTTTCACATCACCTGTCATGTTTTGCACGACGACATCCTCGAACTCTTTGGAAGGCTCCAGAGGCTGCAAACGACATCCCAGCTTGGTGTCACTGGTGATGTTGTATCTGCTGACCTTCAAAGTCCCGTTGGCCTGTGAAACGGCGATAATGGCCCTGGTTCCGATCATCCGCGGCCTTTTCCGACGCGGGTTCACACCCCAGGCGACCCATTTTGGTGTGTCGTCCATAGATATTGGAATGGTGAACAAGATGTCAATGTGGGTTTCGTTGTGGATGTTCCAGCCGAGTTCAGCTCCCAAAGTGAGTAGTTTCTTGCAGTTGGTGATGTTCATGGGGTTGATGGGAGTACAAATATTGGCTTTCTTATGAGCAGTGGTGACGAGAGAGGAGGAGGACAAGGTCAGTACGAGAATTAATGCACACCAGCACATGTTGGACGGTTGGGAGGAAATTCTCTGCAAATGCCAAATCTGCTAAGTACAATGTACCGTATGTACCTGTGTTTGAGGAGATCGAGTGGATTTGTTCCTTTTTGTCTTTGAATTGGGTAAGATTGAGGAACAAGTAAAGCATATATAGTTGTTTTTGATACTCTTTTTACAGCGTGTTAGGTCATGTTGGGTCAGTCGTAGGTACTTTTTTTCAATCTACTTGGAATGTTTGCTATCTTCGCAATTGCCCCCGTCACTTTTGTTTTGCTAGCTGTAAAAAAGCGAAACTGTACGTACTGTGTGAAAATCAGATTCGTTGTGCTTCCGATCGAGTAAAACGTGACCCTGCATCCACGATCCATCTCAGGTTTTGTTGCTTGTAAAATGCTTCAAGAAATATGCGTACGACGTCTTGAAGGTAAAGCTTGCTAGGCTTACAACTAGGAACAATTTCAAACGAGAGAAGTAATTCAGAATTTTGTTTTCTTATTAAAGAAGAGATGAAAAAGCTCAAAAGAAATTTAGGTTGTCCTGCCTCTCCTGTCTGAGGTATTTAATAGGCAGCCTCGCTCTCATCTTCAACGAAATAAGCAAAAATCCAAAGAAACAATGAGCTAGCTATTTAAGCAATTGAATTGGCAAACAAAATGTTAGAGCAACTCCAACAGCTTCCCTATATTTTGATCTTTCTCTATGTTAGGGAAAAATGAGTCTCTTTTGCTCTCCCTATAACTCTTCATATTTTAGGAAAAGTGAGGAAAGAGAAAACCAAATTCCTTAAATTTACAGCAATCTCTAAAATTTTAAAAAAGAATTATGGAGCTTTTAGAGATTAGTATAAATTAAATAGAGAATCTATTGGAGTTGCTCTTATATGGAGTCGATTTTCTTCACTCGCCCCTCTAGCAAATTTGCTAGTACTATTGCACTTCAGAATTAAGTTCAATCTTGCATTCCATATTCTTTTAAATTTTCTATAATTTTTGCTACACTAATATAGGCATTGATGAGATAGATCTTTATTGTTGTTTCCAATAAATTGAATAGATTGGTTGTTAATTAAGAGTTCAGAGTTCATATTGCATAGTTTTAAAGATGCGAGAAACCCTAGACCATGTACTCCTCATTACTGCCCGTTCCCTTTCTTCCTTCCTTGCCATGGTGATGGACGCCATTGTGGTTTGTAATTACATATTTAGGCCTTCATACCCCAGCTACTCATCTCTCCGATCAATACTCGGATATCGAGATCAGTTATTGTTGACGTTCAAGGGTCCAGGAATATCTAGTTGCGAGAACGTTGGCGCTTTGGCATCAAGTCATGAGGAAGCCTGTCAATCAAAGTGAGGCAATGACCCAAGTGTTTCGACAATTAAAGATTAAATATCTATATGTTTAAGGATATCTCTATTTTGTGTTTAATCCAAACTCTAGGTTACTTGCTCTAGTGGTAATATGGTTAAATTATAAGGATTTAGATTCCTATTCAATGTACGATTACTTTCCTTGTATGATTGAGATTCTATGCATTGTAATCCTCTATATAAAGAGGCCCCTATTATCAATTAGAACATACAGCAAATTCCTCTCAATTCTCGTTTCCCTAAAACACTATACTATTATTAAGAGAAGATGATTTATTAGCTAAAACTGAAAAATTGTTCCAAAAATAACCCTAAAATATTAATAAACATTTACACTCATAAAATATGTAGGGATAATATAGTCAAATTACAAGAGAAACAGGAAAAAAAAAAAGATAAATACGTGAGAGAACTACCAACCTCATGGATAACCATCCACTGAATCCATTTTCTCTGTAGATAACTTTCTATCTTTTTTATTTTTTATTTTTTACAACGAAATTTTTTCTTATACATGCAGAGCATGTGATCGCAGACTAGTATTTCGGCCTCGATCTGTAGGACTATGTCTTATGGGGGGAAATTATTACATGGTCCCGAAACATAGTACACGTGGTGGTCCTGAGTGATATTATTGGCTCATGTGACTTGTAATTATTTCTGATTGATCTCTTAAATTAATTTTTCTTTTCTTTTCAAGTGATATTATTAGTTGGGACCACCATATGGCAGTGTCACGTGATATTTCAGAACCACAAAATAATTTCCCGTCTTAGAGTGCCAATCTAATGTAGGTAGTCAAGTCATCTGATTTTTAATTACCTTTTAGCTGATTCTAATTTTGCGACTTGTAAGTGCTCATTAACTGCTTCTATGAAAAAAAAATGAAAAAAAAGTGTTCATTAACTATTAGGATTACGAATTTGGAAAATGATTTGTGGCCTCAATCCTAGGTGTCATGTCATGTCACATACACACATTACCTATTTGCCAAATCATGTCATGTAATTCTTGAGTAAAAATACTATTTATCCTTCCAAAATCTAATGGCTCTAAATTATTTTGGTTTTCATCTAAACATAAAATATATTATTTTGGTTTTTTTTTTCTTTTTCTTTTTTTCGTTATATATATAATTATATATATATGTTTGTGAATATATATATATATATATAATTCGTCAAAAAAAAATTATATACAAATATGTGTTTGTGTGTATAAATATATATATATATATATATTCACAAACATATTCTAATCCACAAATTTTTTTTTTTTAAATTGATTAGAAAAAAAGTCAAATTTAAAATTAATTCCACATAAATGGAAAGAAAATATATTAATATCTGTTGAAGGATATCGACATAATGTGTGTGAGCCCCGGAAAAGTTTATCGAGCTTAAATGAAATAGTTCGCTAATTGACTTATCGATTTCGATAAAAGTTAAAGTACTCAAGAATATTTTTCAGAAATTTCGTAAAGTGAAATCCTCAATTTAGAAGTTGGATAATGAAGTACGCGTCACGACGAATTCGTGGAAATTTTCGGAGAATTTTCCGGTGACCGGAACTATTTTTAGTGAATTTCCGAAGTTTTGGAATTGTGGAAATTAATTCAAGAAAAAGAAACACGTGGCACGATCCTAGCCCTCTACCTTTTCCACCGCTTCATCACAGCCCTTGAATCAATTAGACTTGAGATATAATTACCCCAAGATCAGACCAAGGCTCTAGATTGCTCTAGAGTAATCAGAAAGTTCGAGCTCTCTCAGCAGAGACAGAGAAACCCGACGACCCGCTAGGCAGCCCGACCACAACTCCGGCGTCCGGCCGCCGATCGTTGACGGACGACCACCATCTTCTTCGTCTCTGTGTCGCCTACCTCCATGTAGCCTCTGATTGTCCATGCACTGAACGGAGAAGCAAACCCGACGACGAGAAGCCCGAGTCTTTACCGCCAACCTCTGCAATTTTCGGTGATTACGGCGATCGTTTGGGCCACCAGTGGTACAAAACCTTACTTCCTCGTCATGCTATACATGTTTCTGTAATTTGTTTTCCATTTGGATCGAGTTTTGATGGTTTTGGTTTCTGGGTGTTTCTGCCTCCGTCGCGTTTTCTTGCTGCCAGCGACTTCTCCGGCCTTCTGGGCTTCGTGTCTTGTTCAATTTCAAGTCTAGGAGACGTATTGTGAAGTCTTCTAGGCTGTAGCACGAGGAACCCTCGATTCATCCCTTTTCCATTCCCGGCAGTGCGTTGGGCTTGGTTGCAGAAGACTTTCGAAGGTATAATTCGACTTCTTGAGTGGGAGTTTGATTCTTATTGTGTAAATCAGAATCTGTTGCTGGTATGGAAACTTTGAAATCGATTGTTTGTGTGTGAAAGGAACTGTAGAGTTGTGGTGGAGTTCGGGTTTGTCTGGTTTAGGTGTTTAGCTTGTTAAGTTGTTGTAGTTAGCAAGCTGGAACACATTTTGACTTGTTAGTGGTTGCTTGGTTGAATGTGGTTGATTTGTGGCTGTTGTGAAAAGAATTTGTGTATAGGTTATGGAATAATCGAAAAATGGTCAAGTTATAAAGCTTGGGTGTCCATAGTACACTAGGCCAAAAAAGCTAACAGACAACGGACCAAAATCGTTGTGTGATTTGGACGATCTCCGTTGTGTATCGGAGCGTTGTGTGATGAAAAATCACACAACGGTGCTGCACCGTTGTATGACATAAAAACAGTCAACATATTTTTGTTATAAGTGTTGTGTCTTCCCTCGACAGATGCTAGGCAAAGCCGCTGCGCAGCCATGCTATGCATGGCAAGTGCATGCTTCAGACAACAAAACTTGTTTTCAAACTGTTGTTGGTTAAGCTCGTCAGACAACATGCCTTTGAATGTTACTGTTGTGTAATCGCTCCTCCTACTTCATTTTTTAGACTATAACTGTTGTATGATTTAGTTTCACACAACTAAATTTTGGTGTGTTATAAGAAGTCTGTTGTGTGAATTGTTGCTTGTTTATTATGTAATAATCCGAATTTTGCATTATTAATACTCCATTGTTATCTAAATAATAGTATCGATCCATATTAGAAAGAAATCTGAATGCAATTCATCAATTCAAGTACTCCAATCCATACATTAAAGCATCAAATGTACCATAAACATAGTATTTCTCAATCATTCATACATTAAAACACAAGAACAACATTGAGAACAATATCACTAAAGGCTGAACA
>BDJD01005182.1:712-20083 GCA_002564525.1 Rosa multiflora
AAAAAAAAAAAAAAAAACACACACACAGATATACGGATGTTTTACGGTGGAGGTTTTCAGCTAGTTCGGCAATTAATTTTTCTTGCAATGATAAATAATTACGTTTAAGTCGTAGCCTTTGTAAGTTAGCAGCTTTCTTCTTCTTGTTTGTTTTGTCTCAAGCAGCTGGATGTTCTCTTTGTTTGGTCTTATTTGGCTATTTTGAACTAAAACCAAGTATATATATGTTGTTTATTCAGAGTCTCGCGGTTAACGCTAAGCAAGGTAGCCCTAGTCAGCATATTTGTCTGTACCTCTTCGCTTTCTGATAAAACTATGAAGCTGCAAAGTTTTTCCATTCACCAAAATACTTTTGAATCATAATATCCTAAGAAAGTAGTTTAGAAGGTATGCTTCACGTAATTACATGCTTTCATATACTCCCAAGGCTACCAGGCAAGTCCCTGATGCGCTTCAGGTGCGTATGCAAATCTTGGTGTCCTCTCACCCGTAACCCTTCATTTATCGAAACTCACCGAAACTTCAATAGCAACAAGCACAGTAATCTCCTTCTCGCCACTTGGGACCGAACCACAAAGCAACAGCATTTCTTCTCAAGCACAGTACAAATCCACCAAGAAGGAAGTCCACTACCAAGCACCAACCACCTTCTGAAACTTCCCACACCACTGACGAAGTATTCTTGTGTCTACAATGCACAGACTATGAATGGCTTGGTCTGTCTTTATTTTCCGCATACATCGCTTCCGAATTGAAGCAAGCATGACCTCCGCGTTCATCTATTCAATCCCTGCACTCGGGAATCCATTATTCTTCCTTATCCTACACCCGTACCTGGCACCTTTCATGAGGCATACCACTTTGGGTTTTGTCCTCTTACAAATGAGTATCAGGTTCTTCAAGTGAAGAAGTCATTAATGATTACAGATTACCCTGTAACAATTATGAATTCTATTCAAATCTTTAAACTAGGTACGAGTTTCTGGAGGGGGATAGAGGCAGATGACAATGATCTACCTTTCGATTATCACAAGTGTCAGTTCCATAACAGAAGTGTGTGCATGCATGGAGCCATACATTGGATGCATGGGATACAGAATATTATAGTGGTTTATGACCTTAAAGACGAGAGGTTTAGAGTGATCCCGTTTCCTAAAGATTATGATTATCATATTGTTCTTTTTAGCCCGACTTTTGGGAGTATAGTTGAAGTGGGTGGATGCTTGGCTCTAATAGATGACAAGGAGTCGAAACAAAATATGTTGAGGTTATGGAATTTGAAGGACTACCAAAATCAACTAATCAAGTGTGGGTAACGGAGACCATCATCTTTCCCTCTTGTTTGTGGGAGTCCAATTTCCGGCCGGTTCCTTTCGGTACAATTCACACTGGGGAGCTCCTACTCCAATCTCCATTCCTAGTCAGACTCGACTCTGCTCATGTGAGGGTTCATCTGTACAATATGAAGAGTAAAAGTTTAAGGACAATTGAAATTTTTTTGCCGGAATGGATAATTCCTAGCTCTCAGACAAAGTTGAAGTTACTTCCTAGTTATGTTGACAGCATCGTCCCGAAAGAACCTCATCGTGACAAGCTCATTGCCAAGATACTTCTTTCTCAACATATATCATCCCTTAAACCAAGACTTTCAGCCTTTCAGGCCTGAAAGGGAGTTCCAATTCACCAAGTAAAAAGCTAGGATTTGGTCACAGAGGAGAACCATTCTTTTGAATGTGGAAGGACGTACAATGTTTCCTTTGTTTCTCCCAACACTCTCAATAAGTCACTAGAACAACCCTACTCTTTCCTTTCTCCCTCTTCTCGCCAATCCAATATACACAAATGAATGAATCCTATTAATTACATAAACGAAGTTATTAAAACCCTATGAGAAAACGGCGAAAACGGAAGCAAATATTGAGTGCCATGCAGACCAAATGTGCTTTACAAATTAATATCCGACGCGATGAACCCACCGTATATATATTATGATCTAGGATAGCAAACTTTGAAATGAAAAAGACACATACAATAGCCCAGCATCAATTATTTAGAGGCCTAACGTACATAAAACTTGTATAGAAGTTAAATTATGGGGATATACGCCATGAGGCGGGTATTATATGATTACACAATGGTGTTCACGCGTTCAGCATAAAAACTTTTAAAGAATTTATTGTTTTAGGGAATCAGAAATTGAGAGATAATCGCTGTGTATTCTCATTGATAATAGGGGCCTCTTTATATAGAGGATTACAATACATAGAATCTCAATCATACAAGGAAAGTAATTCTACATTGATTAGGATTCTAGATCCTTCTAATTAAATCATATTACCACTAGGTCAAGTAACCTAGAGTTTGGGCTAAACACAAATTAGGTTTTCCTTGAACATTTATGAATTTAACTTTAATATTGTATGAATTATTATCAATGCTACAGAACCCACAATATAACATTTTGAAGGAGTCTCCCTTTCGTAGGGGCATTTTTTCAAGAA
Source organism: Rosa multiflora (assembly GCA_002564525.1). NCBI lineage: Eukaryota > Viridiplantae > Streptophyta > Magnoliopsida > Rosales > Rosaceae > Rosa > Rosa multiflora. The sequence continues at coordinate 3,214 of BDJD01005182.1, forward strand.
AAAATCCGGTGTACAAATTTTATTCTAGGATTTTCTTTTCCTTCTTTGATATTGTTTTCTTGCTAAGCAAGGTGTTGCATTTATAAGCAACCAGGAGATTGGATCTAGCAGTAAGAAGAATGTTTGGCTGATAAATAACTCACCTCACTTCTTGGTCTTCGACCCCCTCAGTCACTACGAAACTGTAATGTTTTTATTATTATTATTATTTTGAAAGGTTATAAAAAAAAAAAATATATATATATATATATATATATATTAAAGAAAATCTATCGTTTCCTCCCAACATATTTTTTCGTGTTTTAGGGTTTGACGCTGATCACACCTTTATTTGCAACTTCAAACTCAGTAGCTCTCCGAGACGGCAAAACCAATTTTTCCACCAGACACCAATCCCATTCACTCAGTTCAGTAAGTTTTCGTCTGGCTCTCTTTCTTTCACATACATCATATCTTGATTTTTATTGTTAGTTGCTTTAGATTATTTATGATATACGGTTTCAGTGTTAGTAGATTTTTGGGGATAATTCTTATTTTTGAAAGTTAGACAATCTGTTATCAAGCTGAACTTTTTCACTTCTGATTTGGGTAATTGTGTTGCAACTTTGCAAGTGTTTAGAATCGAATATGAGAAATTGCAGACATTTAACCGTTTGATGTTCTAATGATTTTATGTATGTATATATATACACACACACACATAGCGCTTCTCCACTGTGGACGTCCGCAGTTTTTCTTAGGTACGGATTTTAGGTTTTGACCCACTTTTCGATCATATTTTCACATCTTAACCGTTCAGTTTTTAGATCCTAATGTATAGATCACCTCTGCAAAATTTCAGTCAAATTGGTGATAGTCCAAAACTGTAATTTACAACAATGTACACGAACGGTTCCCGTTCGGCAGATTCTGTTCATTCGTGTAAATTGCAGTTTTTTATGCCTTAACGATCACCAATTTGACTGAAATTTGGCAAAGGTGATCTATACATTATGACCTAAAAACAGAACGGTTAAGATGTGAAAATATGATGGAAAAGTGGGTCAAAACTGGAAATCCGTACCTTAGCAAAATTATATATATATATATATATAGAGTCCGGTTCTGAAGAGGGCGTCCGCACTTCGCTAAAGTGCAGACGTTGACGCAGCTGAGGCATTTCAGGCTGCGACGAAGGCTCGCAGCTTGCAGGAGGGAGGCCGGAAGGTTCTGGGCAGCGTTCGAGGTCTGAGGAGGTCGGGGTTACAGGTTCTGGGCAGCAACCCAACCTGAAACTGCAGGTTTTCTGCAGCGAGCTGCAACCCCATTGTCGGCAACTCCACCGACTGCAGACAGCTCCGTCCTTCCGCCAAGCCCCGCCGCTCCGTCGAACCCCGAGCCGAGCTGCAGCGGCGACGTCCGCACTGTTGCTAAAGTGCGGACGTCCTCTTCAGAACATTTTCGTGTGTGTGTGTGTATATATATATATATACAGTCCGGCTACAGTGCGAACGTCCGTACCTTGAGAAAGGTACGGATTTTCCGTTTTCCCTCACTTTCCAATCACATTTTCACATCTTAACCGTTCAGTTTTTAGGTCCTAATGTATAGATCACCTCTGCAAAATTTCAGCCAATTTGGTGATCGTTAAGTCATCCAAAACTGCAATTTACCATTATAAATACGAACGGTTTTGGTTCGACAGATTCTGTCAGTTCGTGTAAATTGCAGTTTGGATGCCTTAACGATCACCAAATTGGCTGAAATTTTGCATAGGTAATCTATACATTAGGACCTAAAAACTGAACAATTTAAGATGTAAAAATGTGGCCAGAAAGTGGTCGAAAACAGGAAATCCATACCGAAATTTCGGTACGGATGTCCGCACCTGAGAATTTCTGTACGGACGTCCGCACCTGAGAAAAATCATATATGTATATAAGAAGTCAAATTCTCAATACCTTGAGTTTGAATAACTAGCTTGTTACTGTAACCAAAAAAGTTAATGGTACTTACTGATCTTCTGGTAGGATCTAATGGGACCTAGATGGAAGGAAAGGATGCAAAAGCTAAAGCTCTTGCAGATCCCATGTCAAGTATAGTATTGCAGCTTCAGTCTTCTCTAGACCAATCAGATGCCCAAGGATTCTTGTGTGGGTGCAATGTACTTCTTGAAGCAGGACCAATGCAAACTGATCTCCTTCTTCGTGCCTGCTTTGGCGAACCCATAAAAAACTTGTCTGGTGAACCCATTATCAACAAAAACAATAAGCATTGGTTTTACTTTGGCATGGAGGAGGCATTCTTCCTATGCAATTCTCTAAAATGCCTCAAGATACTTGATGGTTTAGATAACTGCCCAAAGAATGATCAAGAACTTTTCCAGTACATGAAATCTAAGAAAACAACATTCCCCGATTCTTACAAGGCTTATTCTCATCTTCGGCTGAAAAATTGGGTTGTGATGTACGATTCCAATTACTGTGCAGACTTTGTTGCCTACCGCCACCATCCCTCTCTGGTCCATTCTGAATTTGTTGTGATTCTGTTATCAGAAGGAGATAGCGAGGCAAATGATCGATTGATGGTGTGGTTTGATGTCCGTACGTGGCCCCAAAAGGCTGTGTAAAGTTATTAAGAAGGCATTGCTAGTTCTAAGCGTTGATAAAAATGGTCATGATGCTACCTCTCCATCATGTTTGGAAGGATACACAGTTACAGAGCACACAATTTCGAGATGGAGTCCGGAACAATGCCATGAGGATCACCCGAAAGATGATTGGGAACCATGTAGCAGTTCTGTGCCATTAATGCCTAGCGGAACCACATTAAAGATCTAAAGTGGCTTTAGCCCCAAGTTTCTCTCGATCAAATATTCAAGGCTTTGGTTATTTTCTTTTGGACAATCTTAGTCTTCGGTTTTGGATTTGCTTTAGGAAAATTGCTTTAGTAATTTGGGCCCCTAGCTTCACTATAGGTAATCATAGTGCCTAATAATCTGCGGTTTACATGAACAATATGCAAGTGATGCATTAGTACTACTCAAAATATATATATATATATATATATATATATATATATATATATTTGGACGATACATTGCTACTCTATAGTCTTGATATGTAAAATACGGTGAACAAGTAATTAACCTAATCCTAATAGGTATACTTAACAAGGATTCCTTGAACGTCAACAGGATTTATGGACTCCTACCTATCCTTAACATCACTCTACATAAACCCTTCTCTACAACAAAAGAACGTATCTCTAGATTTCGACAAAAGAAGGAAATCATGTTGTGGTTGGAGCATTCAATTTTGTAGTAGATAAAAGTAGAAAGGTTTTTTGTTGTATTCAACTTAATTGCAAAAAAAAAATTTTAATTTCATATTTTCTTTATGAAAGTATGAAGTAAAAAATTCATTGTCAGTAACATACAAATTTCACAGAAATTTCGGATAAAATTTCGATATGAATATTTAAATATATTTTTTGTGTGTAGATATTTCAGAAATTAAGAATTTCATGAAAATGTATGGAAAATTTCGATAAACTCTTTACAGAAATGATATAGCATATAAATTTCGTTTCAGTACTTTAAAATGAAGGAAATTTTGACAGTTTCGGAGAAATTTGAAACCTTGCAAATTGGTAAGGACCAGAACTGAACCGAATAGGGAAGATCGACAAGAATAGTAGCTTTGTTATTAAATTTTTTCGTCTCCTAAGCACTAAGTTCTTGTTTTGGGTTTAATTAAAAAAGATGAGTGTACTAGGGGTATACTGTTTGTAGTATACTTGTGGGAGGGGTATGCTAGAGTAGTGTGCGCTAAGTAAGGATTTTTCCTACGGCCCCTCAAGCTTATTGAACTAAATAAAAGATGACATTTTCGCTTAAAAAAATAAATAAATAATTGAACCGATTCAACCGAAACGGCAAGCCTCATCCAACAAGATTGAAGCTTTGCTTAATTATATACTGCTAAAAATGTCATCGCCCCATGTGCTGTGTGGATAGGGTTTCTTCTTTTCTCACTTGTTCTGATTTGATAGGGCTCATCTGCTACAAACGGAACCTGCTGTCTTGGTTTACCATTTGTTGAAGATGAAGAAAAAAATAGCATCGATTGTGATGGAGGACAAAAGACGTCAAATCAGAAGGTTTACCATTGAGCAGCGATCGCAGGTCTTTCATGAGTTTCATCCTCCATCAGAATCGATGCTCTTTTTTTCTTTTTTGGCAGATCTCTGGCCCTCTCTAATGGAATGAACTTTCTTATGCGTCAATTCATCATCCTCTGTTTTTCAAGATGGGTAGGCTATGAATTTTCAACTTCTTTTGAGTATTAAACATCAAATCAGAAGAACAAAGTAAAACATCAAATCAGAAGAACAAAGTAAAATAATGAACAAAATAAAATAACAAAAAACAGTAAAGATAGTATGAGAGTCAATATCAGTCATTAGATAGTCAGTTTTGTGTTTTAGTTTTTTCTTTCTGTCATCGAAAAAAAAAAAAAAACTTTGGAAGCTCTGGTAGATAAGGAGCTCAGGAAAGGATCCTCTCCCAAATTTTTTTCCTTTGGTAGTGTTTATCATTCAGTTCTTCAGTCGCCTCTGACCTACTCTTAGAAAAGTCCATATAGATTATAGAACAATAAGGTGTTGCAATTTCAATTCAATGTACGTACTCCTCAAGAAGTATGATTAGAAACAAACATAGCTTCCTCGCTTCTTCCTAGCTCTATTTGGTCCAAACCAAGAAGTCTATAATTATATATACAGAGGAATCCATACATTATAGAGACAAACCAATTGTCATCCAGTTATGGCAGAGCAGCCTAATAATCTATCTCCCTATGTCATCCTCTTCATCTTTTTTATCTCATCATCAACTGTCATTTCTCACAAACCAGCTACATGCATCAAAAGGGATCAAGACTCTATTCGGTCCTCTTTTGATATGCCTTCTCATTTGAATTGGTCTTCTGAGGATTGCTGTCACTGGGAGGGCATTACTTGCGATATGGCTGGTCGGATCACACATATATCGTTGCCCTACAAAGGCCTCAAACTCAAAGGGGGTGATTCTTTTCCCTCTTCTTCACTTGGAAATCTTTCGCATCTCACCCACCTCAATTTGTCCCACAATTCACTTGAAGGTTCACTTGATCAAACTGGATTCTTCTCATCTTTGAGTCGTCTTGAGATCCTAGATTTGAGCTACAACCTTCTTTCTGGAGAACTACCATTTTCTCTACCATCCTGTAAAATCCAAATGCTTGATTTGAGCCACAACCATCTTCAAGGTTCTGTTCCATCTTCATTCTTCAAAGAAGCATGGCGTTTGACTAGTTTTAATGTCAGTTACAATTTCTTGACTGGATCTATACCATCCTCTTATATTTGTCTTCATTCTTATCCCTTGATTAGGCTATTGGATCTATACCATCCTCTTATATTTGGCGTTTTCCTCCAATAATTTCAATGGTAGTATTTCTCGTGGGTTAGGGAAGTGTTTGAAACTGCAGGTATTTCGTGCTGGTAGCAATAGCCTCTCAGGATTACTTCCAGAACATATCTACAATGCTACAAAACTCGAGGAAATTTCATTACCTCACAATTCACTTCATGGAGCTATTAGTGAAAGAATTGTTAACCTCACCAACCTCAAAATCCTCGACTTTAGCTATAACGGATTGAGTGGCAAGCTACCTTCAAGTATTGGAAAGCTCTCCAAATTGAAACTCCTGCTGCTTCATTTCAACAACCTAGAAGGTTCTGTGCCCCCAACTTTGATGAATTGCATGAACCTTACAGAACTGAATCTAGGATTCAACAAATTTGAAGGAAATATCTCTGTACTTAACTTCTCCAAACTTAGTCAACTAATTAAACTTGACTTTGTGAGTAATCGCTTCACTGGCACCCTTCCAATAAGCCTTTACTCGTGTAAGTCCTTGAAAGCAATTCGACTAAGCCAAAACGATCTAGAAGTAGAAATACAATCAGAGATTCTATCATTGCAGTCATTGTCCTTCCTCTCTCTTGCTCTGAATCGATTATCCAATATCACAAGGACATTGAAGATACTGATGCATTGCAAAAGTCTTGTATACCTATCTCTTAATGCTAATTTTGTAGGCGAGGAAATGCCAGCTGATATTGGCATGGTTGAGTATGAAGGATTCCAAAAACTTCGATATCTGAGTCTATGTCGATGTGAGTTCACGGGTCGGTTACCTGCATGGTTATCTAAGCTCAAGAAGCTACAGGCCTTGGATCTCGGAGACAATAGGATCACAGGGTCAATTCCTCGTTGGTTGGGGACTCTTCCAAGGCTATCTTATCTACGTTTGGATAACAACTCAATTTCAGGTGAATTTTCAAAGAGCCTTTGTACACTACCAATGTTGATATCTGAACCAAATGCAGCCCAAGTAGATGATACGGATCTTGAATTGATTGTCTACCCATTCCAAGGTGCATCGCATCGTCTATATAGAATGTCTAATCAACGAGTGAAAGGTATAGGCAATGGTACCGTCGAGAGTCTCGAGACACGTATTGGTTATGGCCAATTACCGTTTTTTTCCGGGCAATTGATTCTTGGCAACAATAACTTATCCGGGTACATTCCAGACCAAATATCTAACCTCAGGAATTTGGAGGTATTGGAACTTCAAATGAACCATTTTTCTGGAAAAGTCCCACCATCACTGGCAAGCCTTAATTTCTTGAATTACATTAATGTCTCATACAATAATCTTGAAGGACCAATACCAAGAAGCACCCACCTTCAAAGACTCGATGCTTCATCATTTGAGGGGAATGCAAAACTTTGTGGTGCTCCGCTTCCAAATAAGTGCTTACCAATCAAAGGCAATGATGCAGACAATGGAAACAGCCAAGACCATGAGGAGAATGGGCATGAAAATCAAATACCATGGTTCCATATTTCCGTGGTTCTTGGGTTCATCACAGGATTTTGGGGAGTCTGTGGGTCTTTAGTGCTTAAGGAGAAGTGGAGGTATGGATACTTCAAATTTGTAGACAGGATTCAAGAGAGGATACTGCTGTGTATGGCCAAGTTGCAGAGTAGGCCTAGAAGCTAAAGTATGTAATTTTTTCTGGTTTTGTTGTTATGTTTTGTTCTGTTGGCAATGTAAGGCTTTGGTTTGTCTTCACATTTCTGTAGTCTTTCGACTTGTAAAGTTTTTAATGAAGAGTTATACATGTACATGACTGTTACACACACACACACTAATTGCCCATGTAACTCCATTTGGATGCCATACGCTTATTCTTCAAATTACCTCTTATGGTAGATGATAATCTTCGAGTTTTCATAGGGTGTGGTACTCTTTTTATTCCTTTTTTCCACAATATTGCTCACCTAAGGGCTAAGGTTTTAATTGAGGCCACAAGAAGCCATATATCAGTTGTAAGTTCAGAAAGAACGATTGAAATTAGTAGGGAAAAAAAAAGGTTTCTAGCTAGCTTCTCAAAACACAAAGAATCATCTATTTCACAATTAGTAGAAAACAGTGATTCCCCGGGCTCAGCCCATCAACAATAAAAGGTGGAAGGAGAAACACAGACAGCAGCAGATGTCACAGCCTCACCAATAAAGTAAGCACAACGATAACAAACAGAGTAGAGTGCAGAGGGAGGGTGGATAGGGAGTCATGAGTGATAGAAAAGTTAAAACTGATCATATTGTAATACAGAAAGATAGAAACTTGATATGAAACTTGTATATTCATTCATTCTCTTTGATGTTTACATTCTATCATTGTGAATTCCTACATCTACAATTGTTGGGTTGATATGAAATATAAGTGTATGGGGTTCTGTGTATGACTACAAGTACGTAAAAGATGAGTGGTTTGATATATGGTAGTACCCATGGTTTTTTGTCTGGATATATTTGCACCAGGATAGGCATTAGCATGCTTGTGAGCAAAGTGCAGAATTGCTTCAGTTTGTTCTGGTGTGTTGTCATCTTTCTTCAGATTGTCGTTGGCTTTCAAACCTGTGTTAGGACTTAGGACTGATATCAGCGTCCAATCCTAAATTAGGATTATAATCCATGTCTTTGTGGTTCACATAATATAGGAGGAAAATTAAGTCCCAATTCTCTCAAAGGTAGAAATCAAATAGAGGATAAATAGGCGAAAGATCTTTCCCAATCCCCTCTATTAAAAAAGAAAATATGAAGACCTAGTAAGGGGATATGAACCTTACACCTCAAATAACCAAGTAAATACTGAATTAGAATTAAGACAAAACCTCCAAAAACTAAAATGGAACAACTGACAGTTTACTAGAGAAAAAAGAAATTAGGAAGGCCCGATTGATCTCTATATATGCAAATGTGAAAAAGAACAAAAAACTGAACTGATAATCACTTCCCTTCTCAGATGGAAATCTAATGTCAGTTGAAACTTGAGAGCATGGAAGGGAGAGAGTAATTTGGGCCCCTAGGTTGAATACAGATAACCCTAGTGCGCCCAAATAATGTGCAATTTACATGAACAGTACAAATAGTTATGGAAGCGATGCATTGCTACTCTACCTTGATATGCAGAACACACTTATTTCTACCAGGTAAATGATAAAGATAGATAAAATAAAGTACATGTTAGCTCATATACAGGCAACTTTTCAAAAATCAAGCCAAGTTCATGATGTTCACTTGTCTAAGACGAAAGAGCCCTAATGAGTGCAATCTTAAAACCTTTAAAATACACTTTTCACAGAGTTTTTCCAACTATCAGATTCAATCTCTACCACTAGAGTTGGAAAGGGCTAGGTTGCGCCTTTGTCATCCGAGCCTCACCATACGGTTCATCATTGTCAATCCGACGATTGTTTCTGAACGCTGCACAGCCAATCACATAGAAGATCACTAGGACGATCAATACAACGATGTTAATGACAGAGACCTTTCTCCAACTCTTCCTAATGCTGGCCAGCACACCAGCCTTGCAAGAGTTACAGGAATAGCAAAGTTCCTGTTGATCATTGTTCCACATAGAACAGTCGGGATTTGTTCCCACCAAGCCTCCTTCAGTGGTCCAAAACGTCTCATTCACATAGGTATAGCCACACTCTGTAGGGGGCTTGCAGCAGCCAGACTATTGATCAAATGATAAAAAGAAAATTAGTATTCCACTTGCTCTAACTTATATATCATCAACACATATAGAAAAATAGTTGGGTCTCGTAGCTCTACTAGCAAGTCCAATGGCCAAGAGCATTGATTAGGTTCATTACGAGTGTGTGAAATCGAGATGCACTAAATACCACTTGACTCTCAAGTAATGTTACATGTATCATATTTGCCGACCACATCACTTGATCAAGATAGTAAAACCAATTTCCATAAATTATTTTTAGGTCTGAAAACCCATTTGCATAGATACACCTTCTTCCTGATATAAATCCAATATGGTAAGCGTATATAAAAGGCACCCAGTCTTCTATAGTAATAAAGGGGTAAGAATGACTAGTGACTGCAACTACAAACTACTATGTGCCAGCAAAATGCTGACCAAAGCTAGAAAGTTTGTTCAAGCCAATCACTTAGTTGACCTTGCCCTCCCTTTAAGCTTGAAATTTTCTGTATAATATGTTTAAATTTCTACATCTGTATTCAGCATGTGAAGCAAGTATGGTACATGTAATGGTCAGATAACATGCATTTATACCTGGAACATTGTATGTATTCCACTAACCTCTACATCAATAATTTGGACACACCAATAATGCAGACTTGTCAAACAAAACATACCAATACGAAAGTGAAAGCCAAAACAGTTGTGGGCGAGGAGAGGACTATATAAGGGGAGTATTTCAAGTTTGTTCAAGGTTATATCATTGTGTTCCAGTTTGTAACAACCAGACAAAAATGAGAAAAGGATATCCCACCTAAAAGATATTCTGTTAAGATAAAGCAGAAAAAAAAGGCTTAGACAACCCACCTAGAAGAACATTCTGTTATTTTCAGGATCCTGACCTACTGAACAACTGCCACCACAACAAGTACTTTACTGTAATTCGCTTAATATTCCAGAATATCATCATAGAAACCTTCTTTTCACTTCATAGGAGGATATGGTTTGAGCAAGAGTGAAAGAGAGTCGCACTCTTTTTCTGAGTGACACTTTATACCTAAATTACGTGCTACTGTTTATTCAATTTTCATTTCTTTTTTCGATATTTTCTTGTTAGGTTTAGAGTTTACGTCGAGTGAAGAATCAAATAGTCGAACACTTCAACACAAGTATGGGATTTAGGTCTTTTACCACAGAATCTGAAGGCCGGTGGGTCTTATTTTCTAATTTTCTTGTTGGGCCAAGTGCCTAACACTTTTCTATCCACCGCCTACGTGAGACATACTTATTGGAATCAGCTCTTTATCGATTAAGGTCATCACTCCTTGTGGTCCACTTATATTTTGAACAATGGGAAATGATTTATTTTCCTTCTTTCAAAAATGGGTAATGAAATTTCCTTTTAAAATTTTATATAAGAAAAGGACAGTGTACAAGTGGGAGTAAAATGCTTTCTGTTGGTAATGGTGGATTTTCCATCACCATCAAGAAAAAGGAATTAAAAAGAAAATCCCACATAGCAATTTTCCATTGGTCCAAAGACCACATATTTCCGGGGGATAAAGTATATTATAATTGGGGGACTCCAACTCAACCCAACCCCATGCTTGTCACACTGTTTGGCCACATGCCTTAATAACCTCCTTAAGGCAAGATCTAACTCCCAAACTAGATCTACCAGTAAAACCACTATTTAACCTTCTTCAACCTCTAACTCCAAAAAATCCATCAAGCTATAGATCAGACAAACTTAAGCCATGAATCAAAATAGTTGGTCTCTAAAATCATGTCCGAGACCCGATTCAGAATTTCTGACAACATGGCATGCCAGATATCGAACATAACATCGTCACTAAAAATTGGACCCATTAAAATTCTATTGCCAAGAACTTAAAACAAAACAGAAAGTTCTAAAATCAGATCAACTTTTGTCACGCTCTATGGTTCTTTTTGCTATAGAAAACATCATACCCTTTTTACTACATAGTTAGCTATAGCTAAAACAGAAATCAATCAAAGAAGTGAAACTTTACATACCTCAACAGAATTAAGCTTTCTGTTGTAGAACATGGCAGCAGTCTCCGGCACACCATTAACAGTCCTGTCCATCTTCTTGCAAACCTTAGAGTCCCTCACACAAGAAGCAATCTTTCTCCAGTAGCTATTTTTTGCTACGCGCTCCTCCAGCCAGCCAGAATAGTCCTCCAGATAGTAGTCCTTATAAGCCTGGTTTGCAAGCGCCCTGCCGGACCCTTTATCCGTCACGGCGTAAGCGAAAATGATGAAGCCGATCAGAGCAGCTATGATGAAGAACATGACGAAGAGGTAGACCCACATGAGGAAAGTGTTACGGTAACAGGCTCCGGCGAAGCCGGCTAAGGAGACGACCATGATGGAGACTCCTATGACTATGAGAGGCCATTGGAGGAACTTGAGGCAGTCAGTGTTGTTGGCTCGGCTGCTCAGCCAGATTCCACCGCCGAGGATAGGGATTGAGAGGAGGAAGGTGGTGAAGTTGAGGACACCTATCAAGTGGTTGCTGGACCTCATCTTTTCTGGGTTTGTTTCTTCTTTTCTTCCTTCCTGTTTGGGTTTGGCTGTTTTTTGTTTTGGAGTTTTCTGGTGGAGACTGGAGAAAGTTGGAGTCTTTGGGTTTTGTGAGAAATGATGGAGGTGGTACGAGTTTATTATAAGGGTTTGGGCAGTTGAAGTGGCTTTATGGGGAAGGAGAAGAAGTGTGAGGCTCACTCGCTCTTTGTTGCAGACGCGTGTCTATTTGGGGTAGGCTTCCTGCAAAATGACTGAAGTGCCCATTGTGTTTGAGTTTATCTCTGTGTTTTCTTAAGAGGATGATTGATTGATTGATGGCGATGAGTTTAAGATTAAGCATGAGATAACCACTTGTAATTATCTCTATTTTAGGGAAAATGAGGAGAGAGAAAACCAAATTCCCTATATTTACAGCAAACTTCAAAATTTAAGGAAGAATTATGGAGATTTTAGAGATTGCTGCAAAATGAGGAATCTGTTGGAGTTAGAGAAGAAAAAATAGCTAAAGCTTTGACTTTTGCTTCCCTATAATACAAAAATGATAGGGAAGCTGTTGGAGTTGCTCTAAGAGAATGATTGATTGATTGATGGCGATGAGTTTAAGATTAAGCATGAGATAACCACTTGTAATTGCCCCACATAATTCAGAGTAACAAAAATCTATACCAAAAAACTCGTATTTTTAAAGTTAACTCGAAAATATTCTTAAATTTTAAAATTACAACAAGAAACAATTGAACAATTAGACAAGTCTAGAGGTCAGACTGCGTTAATAAGAAATTAAATAAATAAATATTAACTATCTCAATTTTATCGATATATTTTATGTGTCTTGCTAAATTTGTATATTTAAGGTGAGTTTACCTTTTGATTTTCAGTAAGAATTCAACAGTTTGTAGATTGTATTTCTTTTTACATCTAACTTGAATAAGTAACACGTTGTCACGTCGTAAATTCAGTATCATGAAATTTAAAACATTGGTTACTCACTAGCTTCATAAGACTACTATATTTTACAATAAACAACATTAATTGATAACCAAATAATCAGAAATTCACTAGAATTTAGAGTCCAATTTTTTCTGTTTGGGGGTAAAAATGGAAAGCCATTATTTGATTGCAGGGACTTTCAAATTCAGATTACTTGTGTGAAAGTGCTTTTGCTAACTTTGCTTGGTAGACTTCTTTTTTATACTGTGGATCGTGGAACGTGTTCATTTCCTTCACTCGTGGGCAGATATGATTGTTGTGTGATTTGATCTGGATTTGCAGATTAATTGGCTTCTCTGTCGACAAATGACAATGACTTCAAAATTTAATGGAAAAGCACTCTAATTTTGCAAGTTAATTGGAAAATATTCATAAATTGAAAAATTATAATAAAAAAACAATTGAACTGTCAGACAAACTGATTGTCTTAATGAGGAGTTAAATAAACAAAATCGATTATCTCATTTTTATCAATCTATTTTATGAGTCCTGGTACTTGCTAAATTGTATATTTCAATGTGAGTTTACCTTTTGATTCCTCCCGTTCAGACAACTCATGAATTAGAAGATTGCATTTCTTCTTATAACTTGAATAAGTGACATGTTGTAATTCAGTACCATCAAGACTATAGTATTTTATAATAAAAATATTTATGATTTCAATTACCAAATACTCAGAGTTTACTTAAATTATGATGTAAGAATGTAAGTTATTTTGATGTACGATTCCAATTTTTTCTGTTTGGGGGTAAAAATGGAAAGCCATTATTTGTTTGCAGAGACTTTCAAATTCAAATTCAAACTCAAATTACTTGTGAAAGTGGTTTTGCTGCATTAACTTTGCTTAGTAGAGGAACCACTGTCTGACTCTGTGGATTGTGTTCATTTCCTTCACTCATGGGCAGATATGATTATTGTGTAAAGTTATGGATTTGCAGATTAATTGGCTTCTCCGTCGACACTTGACAATGACTTCAAAATTTATTCAGCCAAAAGAAGAATATCAAACTCATGATTTAAATCAAAGACATTAGAATATGAAACTGTTCATGAAATTCATAATCATATGATAAGACTATACGCAAGATATTTTGACCATGTGAATGCAGCTCAAACTTCTCTCTTTCTATAATTATTATTCAATAGATTCTGGTTCAAGTGTTTGTCTGTTCATGTGGAGCCCGGAATTGCTGGAGGGAGATACTGGATTCAGCTTCATTCCTCTGATATTTTTATGCATACACACCCATGCAACTATATATGACCAAAAAATAAATAAATAAATATATACACATATACAACAACTGTATATCTGAATTGAAGGTCATCAAAACAAAACAAAAAACTACTGTATATCTGAAGAGACTATTTACATAACACCTGACCACCTGAAGGAATTATTACTTATTTGTCTTGAAGAGGAGAAGTTCCAAGAAGACATCAAGTAACTCTCATCCTCATCTTCTTTCATCACACTTTTAGCCAAGCAAATTTTGGTAGTAATTTTTTCACATAAAAAAAGAATGAGGATAAATTTCGAAATTGTTTCTGACGCTCTTGGACGGTGGATGATGAAAGAATATGGGGCTGATGAGTTGTGGACTAAGTTGTTTAACTTTGAGTTTTCGTACATATCTGAGTCAATGGTGATGCTCGTGCCACTATTCCGAATTAAATCTGGTAAAACATTGTGTCTTGTCATGTTCGTGTCGTATATTTATTGTGAAATACAATAACAAACTGTTGAGATGCTAAAACCAAAACCGAACCATTAAGTTTCGTGTTAACCTCTAAAACTTCTTAAGACTCATGAAGAAAAACTAAGTCTTAACTTACAAAATCTTATAACTTAGAGTAACATAAGGCCATCTCCAACCCTGGGCTAAGGGGTTGGTATAGCTCAAAAAACACCATTTTCCATCTCCAACCCAAGGCTAGGCTATAAGAGCAAATGCACCCCAAGAGTAAAGGCAAAAGGCAAGGTCTTGCCTCCCATTTGTGCACTATTCACTAATATTGCCTTTGCCTCTCAATTTTTTCATGCACCCCAAATAGGCAAGGTCAATGCCTCTCAATCATTCACTATTTAATCCAATGGTTGTTTTTTTATAGATGTAATCCAATGGTACAAAAGCAGCCCCAAATATAGCCGTTGGAACAAAAGCAGATGATTCAAACATATTTAATCCTACCATATTTAACTACAAGACAAAAGTGATCAACAGCCATTACCCTATGTCACCTTCCATGTGAGGCCCATGTGCCATTTTGGTCGACCAAGTCAAAGTCCAAGACTTGCCATTGGGCTTGGTCGGGAAGGCATCTGATCGTCCAACAAGTTTGCGGTGCATTGCAGCTTTGTCATTTCTTGCCATTTTGGCTGGTCTTGGACGTCCAAGATCAGTGCGGTGCATTTGCTCTAACAAAAACTTATTTGGGGGACTAAAAGGGCCGAGGGCTAGGCTAAACATAGCCCTTTGTTTAGCCCTTGGGCTTCTTCTTCGTGGGGACCACTCTGGTGGTCCAAAATTCTTATCAACAAAATCAATGACTGAGATTAAAGAACAAACAATAAAATAATATGGTATTTAAACTTATAGCCCTAAGAGTTAGAGATGGTAGAAATTATAGCTCTTTCTATTTGCATGAATAGTGATTATCGGGGACTATTTTAGCCCCCCACAGCTGGAGATGGCCTAAGAAGCACACATAAATCTTATACAGTTGGGCTTAGCTCATTCTTTTTGAAAATTGAGAATTGAGGTTGTTGTCGTGAAAATTGAGAAAAATGATTACGATGAATTAGATAGATGTATTAGGGTTTCTAATATATATATTAGACAGAGAAACTCAAATTTACAAGAATACCCTTATGTTAATGGTTTTTTTCGTGTTAACAGATTAACACTAAACCAAATCATTAAAATTTGTGTTCTTACCGTGGTGACCCTATATGAAACCAAACGTATAAACCTCAAACTGTTATAAAGTAGGGAGAAGATGGAGAGAAAATAGTTGGGAGGAAGTAGAAGTGTATCATTCAGTCTCATTAGCCTCCTTTATATAGAGGTAGGGTTTACAACAATAGCTATATGTAACACTGTACTTATAGAAAATTGTCATTTGTATAAGGGAAGATATTCATAATCTCGTGTCTCTATAAATAGACATTGTGTCATAGTGATTTATCTTCACTTTTGATAAATACCCTTTTGTAACTTGTAGGGTTAGGGGTCCAAGTATTTCATCACGTTTCAAATATTGAATTTCATTGGAATTGCCTCTTTCCAATTTGGCCAATAATATGCTTTGTCAACATTCATAATGAAACGTGATATAGCGTCAATACAACCCTTAATGATTTTTGGTAGCTACCAAATGTAAATTATCATCGATGATCATTAATCATAGATCCCACACATTCTTATATGCATGCATTAGCTATAATAAGCTTATTGATATTGGGTACCCATGCCACTTCTGGGGCATACATTGTCACTTCCAGGACAATCATCTCTCATAGATGAATTATGTAGAATGTGGATCTTTTTACATATAATCTCATGTCGAGCACTATAGGGCTTGTATGATATTCCTTTTTTGGGAGCTTAAAACTTTAGACCTGGTGGATATAATCCACACAAATTCACGCCATTCTTTTAACAACATTAGTTTTCTCTCCCCCTAATGGCGGGGATACTTTCTTATTTTGACCACTTGTAAACATGTTTTTGATAATATCACTTCCTTAGAGTGAAGAAGTCTATGGTTGGTGGCGAACCCATACCAAATTTTAGGTCAAAAACATTTAGTTTATGAGCATAAACTATACTGATAAATAGTCTCACCAAGACATCAGCGATTTTACAAGGGACCAACATTGGTCTATGTCATTCTTTTCAAACGACCATATCATTTGGACCAACATGTCTGCTACCATGCATAGTTGGTCTAGATTGTCTATGCAATCATGTTATGCTTTAAGGATTTTAATCCAAGTAAATTCTTTTGCAAGTAATATCATTATCACTTTAGGTACAAAGCTCAAAATGAGACATGGTGGAAAAGTCTCACACCAAGTCATACCGTTCTTCAGGAACAATATTTCTCCCCCTTATGGCAGGAGGATTGTCTCATTAAAGTGACAACTCGCAAATATGTGGTAAATAAACAATTTGATTGTGAGTAAGGTTAGCAGTCATCAAAACTTGTAAGTGATTCCATGCAACATG
>BDJD01005183.1:3991-17943 GCA_002564525.1 Rosa multiflora
AAGGATTCAAGATCCATACTTTCAACAACAAAAGAGCACAGATTAATCAAAGCAATAAAGACAAACTGAGAACTGAAGAGAGAGATCAGAGATGGTACCTTCACTACCTTGTTTCCACCCAAATCCCAATAAGCAATTCCGAACCCAATCCCAGCTCATATCTCTCTCGCTCTGAAATTGTGGATTTGGATGAAGAAGAGAGAGATGCAGTCATGGAGTCTACGAGAGAGGCAAAGAGCACGGCAAAGAGTCATGGATCGCTTTCTTTCAACAGAGTAGAAAGGGTTTTAATTTTCAGAAATTACTTAATGGGTTCCAACGGGCCTAACGGATCTAGCACGGCCCGGCCCGTTAATTTAAGGGTTTTTAGCGTGCGGGCTTTTCTCAGCCCGAATTAATTATTGGACGGGTTCATGCGGGTTTTTACCGTGCGGTTTTCAGGCGAGTTTGCGGGTTACGGGCTCAAATGCCAGGCCTATCTGGTATCATAGTAGAGGAAGAAAGGGAATAGAAAACTGGAAGAGGAAGAAAGAAAAAGAAAAAAAAAACAAATTCTGAAGAAGTAGGGGTAGTTTGGACTTTTTATCCAAACTGAGGGTCAGAATCTGGAAAATGGGCCCTCATGTTTGGTCCAACTCAACATCTGTCGTCAAATTTTGAACCAGGCTGATGCAATTTGGAGGATTCAAATTTGCTCACAACTTTTATTTTGTGGTGATATTACCACCATATTAAAACTTGCCACATCATATAAAATCAATTGAATACTTCAAATATATATTTTTTAATAAAACATCATAATTACCTATAATTGTGTTTTATGACACATGTCAATTTCTTATTGGGTGGTGGTATCACCACCAAAGTATTAGTGGTGAGCAAACTTGAATCTCAATTTGGAAATGCAGGGACCATTGTGATTAAAAAAAAAAATTTAGGAACCAAAGTGATTTTAGCCCTAAAGTTCGAGAGACTAAACTGAATTTAGTCCAAAAGAATAAATTTAAAAAAAAAGAAAAAAGAAAAGAATAAATTAAAAATAGAGAAAAGGAAGTGAGGGTATAATAGATATTTTGCCGCGGAATGACTGCCACGTCAGCAATTTAAAAGAGTTTTTTGACGGAGTGTAACGAAAAGGATCTATTGGTCCGAAATTTTAGAATACAAGGATTAAACAGTATTTAATCTTTAAAATTAAAATATAGGGTGTAATAAGCAAGTAAAAATAATAGCCGTGCCCTAAAAATAATACCTTTGCTACTGCAAGCTTTTAACAGATACATCAATGACTTTCTTCCAATCAATGGAGCAAGAAAGTATAGTATTACTAGTGCCCTATGAGCTAAACTACTAACTTCCAACTGATCTGAAAGCCTCAATAAAAGCAGATTACAAGTGAATTTAAGTTGAGGGAGACTCTAAATTACTAGTCGATTTCATTAATGGACCGTCAATGATGCTGGCGGATACTAATTTAGTGTAAATAAGCGAAAGAACAAAAGCCCACATTTGCGATTTTGCTACAACCTGTGTGTCATCGGATAATCCCTTATGGTGAGTCAAGTTCAACTTTGTCATTCTTATCTTCCTAGTTTGGATTAATTCTGGGTTTGAAATATATGGATAAATTGAAACTGAGACTGAAAGTTTGCGTCTTTAGGCGACTGCTAGTGATCAACAACTGAAATTGTATTCCTTCTACATGAGCTCTTGTGCTTACCGTGTCCGAATTGCCCTCAACCTCAAAGGTGTTTCCTTTCATCCAGTTTTTGTACATTCAATTCATTATTGGTATCTGAATTTGAATTTGAACTTGAACTTGAACTTATGGTTTGTATATGTATAGGGCTCAAATACGAGTACAAAGCTGTAAACTTGTTGAAGGGAGAACAATTTAGTCCTGGTTAGTCCCATTCCTTTAACTCACCACTTTGTACATACAATTCATTATTGGTATCTGTTGTATCTGCTTTGAATTGATTCTGTACTGATGGTTTTTTTTTTGTCTGGTAGAGTTTAGAAAGCTGAATCCTATCTGCTGTGTGCCGGTACTTGTGGATGGGGACATAGCTGTTTCTGATTCATTTGCCATATTATTGGTCAGTCTGTATGTTCTTCTTTCTCCATTAGCTTAATCTGCATTGGACATGCGTTCAGTTTTCATTAGCTTCTTCTCATATTTCACAGTATTTGGAAGAAAAGTACCCACAACATCCGTTGTTGCCTAAAGACCTTCAGCGAAAGGCCATTAACTTCCAGGTCAGTCTCGTGTCAAGGATATTGGGGTCCTGTGTTAAGATTTTCTCAACTATAGTGGATGGATTTGGCTGTTTTTCTGATGTGAAGTCAAAGTTATGATCGCGATCATGGTGAGGTTAGAGGTTTACATGCAATTGTGCATGCCACAGGATCTTATTATTTCTAATGCTGCTTGTTGCCTTATTTGATAACCCATGTTTTAGGAGCTCTATTTTGAATCCTTCTGGCTTGAATCTCCTGGTCAACTAAAACGTTTCTTTTCCTTAAAATTCTTTTGCTTGTTTGCATGGATAAGTCAATTGCACTGCTTCTTACAAAGTGACTGGATTTTCATGTTCTCATGGCTGCAACATCCCCATTGTCATATGTTGAATTCAAAAGTAAAATATGGTTTCTTTCTTTGTCCTATTGACTTGGCAACACTTGTATGCATATATAGCTTACCAAGAACTGCATCATCTTAAGTCCGTAACTAACATAGTATAATCCTAAACAGGGGGTAAATGACATTGATGGTAGTTTATATTGTGTATTGGTGCTTAATGCAATATACATAATATATGCAGCTGAATGATGCCAAATCGGTTTAGACAGTAGTATCATGCTCCAGTTTTATGATATACTATGAGTCTCATATGAGTTTGCTAATGCTTTGGACGATTCATTATGCTTTGCTCCAAATCCTAATTTGAATACACAGTTTGTAACTTTTTGAAGGTATTTTCTTAATTAATGCTATTTTCATGTCCTTCTCCTGATGTGCAGGCTGCAAATATTGTTTGCTCAAGCATACAGCCCCTTCTGAATCTGGCAGTACTGGTAACTAGCTGGATGCTTTTGCTTGTTTATACTTCATAACACTTTCATTGTTATAAGAGTTCACTTCTTGTTGCATTATCATCTAATCAATAACATTGATCTCGCTCGTTGCTTTTCCAATTTACAGAATTATATAGAAGAAAGGGTTAGTCCAGATGCAAAAATTGAATGGGCCAAAGTTCATATTGGGAAAGGTTTTGCAGGTAATCTTTGGAAAAACTATTGATCCATATGGTCCCACATTCCCCTCCCAAAGAGATAAGAAAAAAAAAAAAAGAGAGAAAATGTTCAGTAAGCCATAACTTTTGAATTTAATTTTTTTTTTCTAGCCCATGAATGAAAAAGGAATTATGGTAATATTTTCTCCTTAGTCTTGCTTCTCAAGCACTAGTGTTGGGGTCTTAGTATATGTTTATTCCTATTCTCATGAATAATTTAGGTCTAATATCTACTATTTGTATTTCTTTCAGCACTTGAAGATCTACTGAAAAACTATGCAGGAAGATATGCAACTGGAGATGAAGTTTGTTTTGTATGTTTGATCAATTTTGTCTTCTTTCTTCTTCTTCTCCTTTTTATGAAAAAAAGAGTGATCGACTTTGTCAGTGCAAAATAAAAGAACCGTTTTGACCACATTTAACCCCAAACCAGAAAATCTTTTATGTCGCAGGTCTAAGGAACTAGGTTACTGGTTCTCTAAGCCTAGTTTTCATTCATGGGCTTTGGTCTTTTGCTTTTCCGGATTTTGAATTCACCCAAAAAGGACACGACATTTACATATATTTCAGAAAGCTGTTGCCCTGTTATTTGCATATATTTAGGCTGGAGATAAACATTAGGCCACCTACATTTGCTTAAATAATAACGTCTAGCTCACATCATATCTTACTAACCATAGAAGAAAATCATGCAAATCCAATGTTCTCAAAGTAATTAGACTTGTGGTTTCACTACTTTTAGAAGCATGCAAACTAAATTTTACCATTAAGATTACCAAGGACCTTTGCCTAGCAATATAATCACAGATTTGAAATGTCCATTTCATGCAATTTTTTTTGTTCTCTAAAGAAACAGAACACTGCAGTACCAGTAGACCATCTAGAACTTTATCTTTCTTTAACAGCCGATGTGGTTATGAGGTTCTGGATTACAGTACTTGAGTTGCATGCTGCACTATGGAATGGTCACTTTCTAATTGGTGTGAAATTACTTTGTTTGGAGAAACTTCAAATATATGTAACATTTTGATAAATATTTGCAGGCAGATTTGTTCCTGGCGCCCCAGATTGATGCATCTTTTTCAAGGTTCAATCTAGACATGGTACTGCTCATTTCTTGCGCCAGTTAAAGTTATAACCATAGGAAATGTACATAAAGGGATTTTATTCAACTGGTAGTGTAAAATTGATACTTATCTCTGTGGCATGGCACGTTTCTTTTCCTGTTCTTTTGAGTGAGAATTGAATGGGTCCATATTGACTATTCTGATATTGCAATCACGTTATGGAATTTCTATATTCTGCGTTTGCTTTCCATAGCATTCGAAAATTGAGGTGTCAAACAACCTTTTCGTGCATTTGCACTTCTTCTCGCTACAGTCCTATATTTCCTTATGATGTATAGGCAGCTGCATCTTTTGTACATTGAGTTGGAGTCTATTCTGGCCTGTCAGTTGGTATAGTACGGTGGTAGGTCCAGCGTAAGAAAAAGTATTTGTTGAGATTTGGTCCTAAAAATGTTAGTATACAATGACAGTCCACACACACACACAAAAAAAAAAATGTATTTAACTTGTTATAGAGTGCTGACCAAATAGGCATGCTTCAAGAAGTTGATTGTATGGTAGCTAATTTAGTGATAAATGTATGCTTCAGGACTATATAGAATGAAATTTTACCACTTCTTTTTCTTCATTACTGAATTATATTGTATTACCATAATTTCCCTCCTATTGACTTCAGCTAATAACATTTTGTGGAACCAAAGATTCAAAGTTACTGAAAAGATAGTGTAGTTGATGCGTTGAGTGGGGTGAACCTCACACCTTATTTGACTGGGCTTGTGGGAGCCAAGTGGATCATTTTCATAATTTTTAGTCAACACTAATGAAATGAAAGACTGAAATTGTCTTGGTCCCTATTATCCTTGCTTCTGGTCTTGGATGTTCCTATATTTATATCCACTAGCTGCTTTTTTTTTCCCCCTTTTCTTTTTACAGCCCCTTCTATTGCTCACACTGATAGTATCAACCAACTATTTCTCTGGTTTTTTGGACTTTACGGTCTAAATGACAAGTGCCTTTGCCATCTGCATCTTTGATGAGTTTCTTTCCTCAATTGTTTGTACAGACCCAGTTCCCCCTTTTGTCCAGGTTGCATGAGGCATACAATGAGATACCAGCATTCATAGATGCTAGGCCGGATAAGCAGCCGGATGCTACTTCATAATAGTTACCCACAAGTTCAAGAGGTATGAAGTAATATCTCCTGTCTAATGAGTAGATTATACCATATGTACAAGTTTTCTGCTTACATCTGGCATTGATGAAATATTTGTGGCACCACATGAACACACTGTATTTACTGTAGTTACTTTCTTGTTGGTTGGTGCTTCAGGGATTTTCCATCCTCCTGAAACCATCTCATTTATTCTAATCAACCTTTCCTATCCCCAAATGCAGAAAAATTTCCACCAACTAAGGTTTTCGTTGAAGCATTTGGAATGTTGCAACATTGCCAACATAGTAATACTATTTTATTCTAATCAACCTTTCCTATCCCCGGCCAAATGCAGAAAAATTTCCACCAACTAAGGTTTTCGTTGAAGCATTTGGAATGTTGCAACATTGCCAACATAGTAATACTAACATGCATGTACGTATAAATAAGGGTTGTCCAATAATGGAACAGGCTGAAACTGCAGTGATGTAATGTATATGTAAAATGATGTAATTGTCTGGATTGTATGTCAAAACTCTTCAGCGTCTTTTGTACACATTGTGTACTTGGATCATACAGCTTCTAGCCTTCTACGTCAAATAAAGTAATAAACCATATTTTAAAGAGAAGAACATCTAAATTTTCTTTACTGTTTCAGATTTTCATTGATGCTTCTTCTGGTGTGTTCCACTTGTCTAGCAAATTAGGTACCTATATTTGCTGAATGTATGATGTGCATGTGTCTCCTCCAATCCCATCATGAAATTTCTACATTAACAACAAATTTCCTTGTCAAATCAATGGCTCCTCAGCTTCATGTTTGTTTAAGAATAAAGGATTCAGGAGAGATAGAGGAGAGATAGATGAGAGAATTGTGTATATTAATTGATAATAGGAGCCCTATATATAGAGATTACAAAGTGCATATTCTTATGATACAAGGAAAACTATTCTGAATAAGACTAGGAATTCTAGAACCTTCTCTCCTATTACAATCATAGAACTAATCTTAGTTTGACAAGGCACACTAAATGTCAACATTCTTCAACACTCCTCCTTGTGCCGCTCAAACTTGGTAGTGACGCTTCAATCGTTGCCTCATTAAAAACCTTGCTCGAGTAATAAAAACCCTGTAGGACAAAGACAACCTCGAGGAGTTAAAAAAAGAGTACAACACATCCTTCACTTTTCGAGATCTAACATGTAGACATCTTCCTTCTCCCTGATGTCGAAATCTTCTCCTGATTGCTACGATCATGGGAGTTCAGATAACTTTCTCAATCCGATGTTCTTCACATGTTTCTCAAAAGTGGATTTATGTAACGACTTGGTAAATAAGTATGCTACATTGGATTTGATTCACTTCAACCTTTAGAAGTGATTGTTGTTGTTGATTATAAAAGAACTTGGGCGATATATGCTTGGTGTACGTTGTCGCTCTTGATGAAACCTAACTTCATTTCTTCAATACAAGCTGCATTATCCTCATAAATGCATGTAGGTTCATCCGTGGTAGACTTCAAACCACAAGTTCCTCGAATATGTGGTAACGACTTGGTAAATAAGTCTGCTACATTGGATTTGATTCACTTCAACCTTTAGAAGTGATTGTTGTTGTTGATTATAAAAGAACTTGGGCGATATATGTTTGGTGTTGTCGCTCTTGATGAAACCTAACTTCATTTCTTCAATACAAGCTGTATTATCCTCATAAATGCATGTAGGTTCATCCGTGGTAGACTTCAAACCACAAGTTCCTCGAATATGTCTAATTACAGACCTTAGCCATATAGATTCACGAACAGCTTCATGTAGAGTACTAATCTTTGCATGATTCGAGGAAGTAGCAAGAAGGGTTTGTTTTGTAGACCTCCAAGATATCGCAGTACTTCTCATGGTATAGACATAACCTGTTTTAGGAGCAATCTTTGTAAGGATCAGAGAGATACCTTGAATTAGCAAAGCCCATCAAAACATCATCGTCATTTTGGTGGAGGGGAGGAGGAGAACGCCGGCTATCTTGAATTGTGGCGGCGGCAACTTGGCCAGTCTTGACGTCATGGGCGGCGGTGTCTGACCTTAAGGAGTCTGAACCGAAACATCCACTATTCCTTCTCTCTCTCTCTCTCTCTCTCTCTCTCTCTTTAGGGATAAAACAAGCCCATATCGATCGTACCTTTTAAGTAATGAAAGATTGTCTTTACACCAATCCAATGATGGCGTGTTGACGTAGAGCTATGTCTAGCTAACAAGTTCTCTGCAAATGAGATGTTCGGTTTTGTGCATTGAGCTAAGTATAATAATGCGCATATTGCACTTAAATAGGGCACTTCAGCCTCTATTAACTATTCGTCCTCATCCTTTGGACGGAATGGATCTTTTCCAGGCTCAAGACTACTACCAATCATGGGAGTATTCACAGGCTTTGCTTTATCTTCATTAAACCTCCTTAGAATTTTTTGAGTATATGCAACTGATAGATCAAAATCCCATCATCATGGTGCTCGAGTTCTAATATGAGGCAAAACTGTGTTTTCCCAAGATCTTTCATCTCAAATTCGGATTTCAAATACTTAACAGTTTCCTTTAACTCATCTAGAGTTCCAATTAGGTTCATGTCATCGACATAAACTGCTACAATTGTAAATTCAGAACTTGTTCATTTAATGAACACTTATCGGCATATTTCATTATTAATATATCCATTTCCAATCAAGTAGTCACTTAGACAGTTATACCACATCTGTCCGGATTGTTTTAATCCATATAGTGAGTGTTTTAATCTTTTTGAAAACGCGCTCCATGGTTTAGAGCCACTTGATTTGGGTAATTGAAGTCCATCCGAAGCCTGCATATATATATATATATATATATATATATATATATATATATATCTGAATCTAGATCCCCATAGAGATATGCTGTGACCACATCCATAAGCTGCATGTCAAGTTTTTCGGAAACTACAAAACTGACAAGGTAGCGGAACGTTATAACGTCCATTACGGGAGAATATGTCTCCTCGTAGTTGATTCTAGGGCATTTTGAGAAACCTTGATCCACAAGGCGGGCTTTATATCTAACAACTTCTTTTTTCTCATTACGCTTTCTAACAAAGACCCATTTATGGCCAACATGCTTTACACTTGCGAGTGTCTGCGTTATAGGCCCAAATACCCGTCTCTTTGCTAGTGAATCTAATTCGGCCTGGATCGCATCTTTCCATTTAGGCCAATCCTCTCTTTGTTGACATTCTTCAATTGAGTGAGGTTTGATATCATCATACTCTATAATTCATTTTGCAACAGAATATGCAAAGACATCATTAATAGAAATAGAGTTTCTATTCATTGTCTCATGTACACTAGTGTAATTCATGGAGATCTCTCTATTCTCTGGAATTGGTTTTGACATTGGAGTGTCCCCCAATGATGTTCTTGGACATAACCACAATCTGAAATATTCTCATGAGACCGATTATTTATATTGATGATTAATGGATCTGTTTGTGCCAAACTCACTTTCTTTCTTGGGTGAGAATCCATTGAACCTTTGGGCCTTCTTCGTTTCCTTGCATATGGAGGCCGACCTTAGCCAAAAAGCCATCTCCACTAGGGATGGCGGCACCGTGCCTTACACCCCTAGGTACGGCTTCATATCCACCACTTTTGGGGATATCAATCTTTACAGGCACGTTTGCAGCAGGTATGTGTGATCTCGTAACTTTAGCGATATCAGAAAACGCATCAGACATTGAATCTTCTATGTTATGAAGATCAAGAATTCTCCGCACTTCAGTTTCGGACTGTGCGGTTCGGGGATCAAGATGAGACAAAGTGGGAACAGACCACGACAATTTCTGTCATTCATGTTGAACATTTATGTTCTTATCTCCCCCTAACGATGGGAAGACTATCTCATCAAAGTGATAATCTGCAAATCTAGCAGTAAAGAGATCGCTTGTTAAGGGTTCTAAGTAGCGGATATTAGTTGGAAAGTCATGTCCAACATAAATGCCTAAACGTCGTTGAGGACCCATTTTGGTGCACTGCGGCGGCGCAATTGGCACATAAACTGCACACCCAAATATGCGTAAGTGTGAGACATCAGGCTCATACCCAGTAACCATCTGGGACCCAAAAAAGGGTTGAGTGGCAGTAGGTCTCAAAAAAATAAGCACAGCTGCATGCAATATTGCATAACGCCAAGTAGAAATAGGGAGATTAATATTGGTGCGCATTACCAATGCTCTAGCAACAATTTGTAGTAGTTTAATGGCAGCTTTTGCGAGACCATTTTGGGTGTGAACCTGAGGAACTTGATGTTCAAATTCAATCCCAATGGACATGCAATAATCATCAAAAAATTTTGATGTAAACTCCACAGCATTGTCAAGTCTTATGGACTTAATAGGATGATCAGGGTGGTGAGCCCATAACTTAATAATTTGTGCTAGGAGTTTAGCAAATGCAGCGTTCCTTGTGGACAATAGCTTGACATGTAACAACGTGTCAATCCATCAACCAACACCATAAAATATTGAAATGGTTCGCAAGGTGGTTGAATAGGTCCACAAATATCACCTTGGATTCTTTGCAAGAATCGTATATTTTATTTTGTGTCCTTTGTATAGGATGGTCAATTCCTAACTTTGCTAAAGAGCAGGCTTTGTAGAACTAATGATGGGCTTTAGAAATAACCAATGAGGATTTTGGTTGAGCCATGAAGTCGCAATTGACTTTAGAAGTAGAAATTGGAGTCAAGGGAGCACATATGGCGTCAAAGCCACGTTGGGGCCGCAAGGGGAAGGCGGTGTCAGCCTGTAATGGCCAGATTTGCATAGGGATGGCGCCGTGAGGTGCAGGTGCTTCCACGTGGTCCAAATTTTGAGTTTTACTTCTTTGTTCTGAAGAATGGATGTCCGTGTGAAGTCTTTAATATACGGATTATCATATCACGACATGGGTGTCCCAAACGGTCATGCCAAAGTCTATATGTGACAAAATCCCATAGGTCATCTCTCATGACATGGTTGGATTCAATAATTCGAATAGTGGTTGCATACAACCCACTAGAGCAACACATAAGTTTCTCTAATACTCGTTTATGTCCATAGTCATTAGAAGAGGTGCAAATGAACTCTTGTCCATTCTCACAATGTGTTTCCACATGAAAATTATTGGCTCTTATATCTTTGAAACTCAAAAGGGTTCTTCCAGCGCTAGAAGCATATAGAGCTTCGGTGACATTAATAGTTGTGCAATTTGGCAACATAAATTGGGTTGGTCCTCTACCATGAATCAATTTTGATGACTCAGCCATTGCAGTCACAGAAGAATGAGTAGGTGTCATCCATAAGAAGAGTTGCCTATTTCGAAGTATAGTATGTGTAGTTGCACTATCCACTAGGCATTCTAGCTCTCCGGGAAACATACTGAAAAATAATAAAGTTCGAAATTAAAATATGTCCAAGACATTCAATCAAAATGAATCGAGATTTTATTAATAATAGCCAATGATTACATAAAAGTTTCTTGACCAAAATCTAATCCAAAATGAAAATCAAACTTAGACAAATTGTAATCATTCAATCTGTTCATAACTCCAATTTGGTTGTGACCAGGTAAGGTAAGGCGAGATTTTGGTAGAGCTATGCTTACTTGTAAAACCTTTCTCTCAATTCAAACATTTCCTAGACATCACAATTAATTTTGGATGAGCCTAGTGAGAAAGAGTTAATACAAAATGTCATTTTATTGATTAAGGCATAATTGACATTACATAATTCTTGGAAAATAAAAAGGACTACACTAATCAAAATATATGGCATCCTTGTGCACTTCTTTGCCAGATTTGAAGTCCACTATTGTGAGGTTGACATCATTGTCATCACCATCATCTCCTTCTTCGGCTAAATAGGCTTCTTTCTCTCTTAAGTCCCTATATGCCTTGTATTGTGCAGCTAACTTGTTGCTTGCATTGCATTGCTTGAACCAATCCTCACTTGATCCACATCGATGACACATGTCATTGTGATTGCCTCCCTTTAATTGAGGTACATTGTTTGCACTTGGTTGGCATCTACTAGGGGGATTGGCGCCATGACCACGACATTGGGCGGCACCGCCTTGTCCTGGTGCGCCACTACCTCCTCTCCCACGTTGCCATGTGTTTCCATGTGTTCGTCCTTCATTTGGACGGTTACCTTTCTTTGTAGGGTGGTTATATGGACCTACATGTCCGTTTTGTCCCTCAACTTTAGGGTTCTGCTCCTTGCGCCCTCCTTTGAGTGCGTTATTATAATTTGCCTCGTGAACTCTCTGAGTTCCAACATGCCTTGAATTATAATTCTTCATGAGGATGTTATCATGTTTCTCCGCTACAGACATGACATTAATTAGCTGATGAAACCTCGTGATCCTTCCAGCATTGTACTCACCTCTGTATTGCTTTGGATACCAAAAGTGCTGAGACGGGGAAGGTGGAGAGAGTTTTCTCAATTAGCTCTTGCTCTGTGACGGGTTGTCTACAGAAACCCAACATGGCTTTGAGGCGTAGAGCTTCTGAATGATATTCAGAGACAGACTTAAAGTCTGCGAATCATAGATTGCTCCAATGAACCTTCAAGTCAGGGAGGAAGGAATCCTGGACATTACCAAAATGCTCTTCTAGTGCTACCCCTAGTTCTCTAGCATCTTTGATCTCCATGTACTCCAATCAGAGTGATTCATGTGGCGTCGCATTAAGATGAGGGCAGTGGCATTGTTCGTAGCCGTACGCTCGAATATGAGCTTAGGGTTTGGTGCTTGAATTATGGGTAGGATCCCTTTTAAAGTGAGATGGTTCTCAACATTTGTGACCCAACTGTGGTATTCCGAGCCAGTTGAATCAAGCATAGGAAAATCAAGCTTCAGTTTCAACATCTTGAAAATAAGAAGGAGAAATAGATTAGTTTTAGATTCAAAACTTCCATGACAACTAATAAATACGATTTCCGAGCTATGCTACCAAGAAATTGATTTCCAAGAATATTTGGATTAATTAGATTGAAACAAGGATGTTTATATGGTCAAAAATCGATGCTTACGGACGCTCTTAGTCTGAACTCTGAAGTCTTAAGAACGCTCTTAGTTCGTTTAGCGTGAATCCCCACAATTCGATCCTCTTTTATAGAATTAAACCCATGTTATATGAAAGGTGGGATGTAGAAGAATGGAGGTTGTAAGTCCCCGAGAAAAAGAAAAGAATTTAAAGACAGAAAGCAGGAACTTTAATTTTAAATACTTGTTGATTCGGAGCTTGAAACCTTGAACTTTGGAAGTGATGTATGTCGAGTTTGTATCGATGGGAGGTCTAGAAGGCAGGCTCGACCCTGAGACATTCAAGGCCCATGTCGAAGAATAAAATTGGGCCCTTTATTTAAATAAAAAATTAAAAATATTTCATCGGTCTAGTCAGGCCGGGCCCACTCCTCCTGCTATTGCTTTATTCATTTCTAGGAACGCTTTTCCCCTCGTTAAACACACTCTCTCTCTCTCTCTCTCTCTCTCTCTCTCTCTCTCTCTCTCTATCTATCTCTCACCCTCTCACGTTGCCATCCATACTGTGCTCACCAATCAAGGGTGAGCATGACATATTTAGTCAACCGACCTTTTTTACAAAAAGAGAAAGAAACAAGCTTTTTGCATTTTTGATGTTCTATTAGCCTCACAAACAACTGTTTTTTTTTTTTTTGATCCATCTACTACAAAATTTGGGCCTTGGGCCAGGGCCGGGCCTGCCAGGAGGCTCGTGATATGCAACAGACATACGAGTTGCAGTTTGCAGTTGTTGCAGGTAGGCGGGGGATCTAGGGCGGCTCCGAAGTGCGTGAGGTGGCCCAGGACAGAAGCTAGCAAGGCTAGCTGGGTAGCAGAGATGCTATAGGGGCAGCAGGGTGCACGGGTGTGCGGGTAGCAAACTCTAGCAGGGCTAGCAGGCGCTGCGGTGATGCTACAAGGGCAGCGAGGCGCAGGTGCGTTAGAGAGGCAGCAAGCGTAGGGGTGCGTAGCGCGTGGCAGCTGCAGCAGGTGCTTGGCAAGACTAGCGCAGGCTAACGGTGAAGGAGTTTTTTGATTTTGGATTTTGGTTTTTGTGGTTAGGGCTCGTGCTGATAACATGTTTAAGAATAAAGGATTCAAGAGAGATAGATAAGAGAATTGAGTATATTCATTGATAATAGGAGCCCTATAAATAGGGATTACAAAGTACATATTCTTATGATACAAGGAAAACTATTCCGAATAGGACTAGGAATTCTAGAACCTTCTCTCCTATTACAATCATATAACTAATCTTAGTTTGACAAGGCACACTAAATGTCAACGCACACTAAATGTCAACATTCTTCAACAATGTTAAACTATTGAAGCAGTAAGAAGTGTGGTCTTGGAATTG
>BDJD01005183.1:27602-52550 GCA_002564525.1 Rosa multiflora
CCATGTGTTCGTCCTTCATTTGGACGGTTACCTTTCTTTGTAGGGTGGTTATATGGACCTACATGTCCGTTTTGTCCCTCAACTTTAGGGTTCTGCTCCTTGCGCCCTCCTTTGAGTGCGTTATTATAATTTGCCTCGTGAACTCTCTGAGTTCCAACATGCCTTGAATTATAATTCTTCATGAGGATGTTATCATGTTTCTCCGCTACAGACATGACATTAATTAGCTGATGAAACCTCGTGATCCTTCCAGCATTGTACTCACCTCTGTATTGCTTTGGATACCAAAAGTGCTGAGACGGGGAAGGTGGAGAGAGTTTTCTCAATTAGCTCTTGCTCTGTGACTGGTTGTCTACAGAAACCCAACATGGCTTTGAGGCGTAGAGCTTCTGAATGATATTCAGAGACAGACTTAAAGTCTGCGAATCATAGATTGCTCCAATGAACCTTCAAGTCAGGGAGGAAGGAATCCTGGACATTACCAAAATGCTCTTCTAGTGCTACCCCTAGTTCTCTAGCATCTTTGATCTCCATGTACTCCAATCAGAGTGATTCATGTGGCGTCGCATTAAGATGAGGGCAGTGGCATTGTTCGTAGCCGTACGCTCGAATATGAGCTTAGGGTTTGGTGCTTGAATTATGGGTAGGATCCCTTTTAAAGTGAGATGGTTCTCAACATTTGTGACCCAACTGTGGTATTCCGAGCCAGTTGAATCAAGCATAGGAAAATCAAGCTTCAGTTTCAACATCTTGAAAATAAGAAGGAGAAATAGATTAGTTTTAGAGTCAAAACTTCCATGACAACTAATAAATACGATTTCCGAGCTATGCTACCAAGAAATTGATTTCCAAGAATATTTGGATTAATTAGATTGAAACAAGGATGTTTATATGGTCAAAAATCGATGCTTACGGACGCTAGACGTTCTTAGTCTGAAGTCTTAAGAACGCTCTTAGTTCGTTTAGCGTGAATCCCCACAATTCGATCCTCTTTTATAGAATTAAACCCATGTTATATGAAAGGTGGGATGTAGAAGAATGGAGGTTGTAAGTCCCCGAGAAAAAGAAAAGAATTTAAAGACAGAAAGCAGGAACTTTAATTTTAAATACTTGTTGATTCGGAGCTTGAAACCTTGAACTTTGGAAGTGATGTATGTCGAGTTTGTATCGATGGGAGGTCTAGAAGGCAGGCTCGACCCTGAGACATTCAAGGCCCATGGCGAAGAATAAAATTGGACCCTTTATTTAAAAAAAATAATTAAAAATATTTCATCGGTCTAGTCAGGCCGGGCCCACTCCTCCTGCTATTGCTTTATTCATTTCTAGGAACCCTTTTCCCCTCGTTAAACACACACACACACACACACTCTCTCTCTCTCTCTCTCTCTCTCTCTCTCTCTCTCTCTCTCTATCTATCTCTCACCCTCTCACGTTGCCATCCATACTGTGCTCACCAATCAAGGGTGAGCATGACATATTTAGTCAACCGACCTTTTTTACAAAAAGAGAAAGAAACAAGCTTTTTGCATTTTTGATGTTCTATTAGCCTCACAAACAACCGTTTTTTTTTTTTTTTTTGCTCCATCTACTACAAAATTTGGGCCTTGGGCCAGGGCCGGGCCTACTAGGAGGCTCGTGATATGCAACAGACATACGAGTTGCAGTTTACAGTTGTTGCAGGTAGGCGGGGGATCTAGGGCGGCTCCGAAGTGCGTGAGGTGGCCCAGGACAGAAGCTAGCAAGGCTAGCTGGGTAGCAGAGATGCTACAGGGGCAGCAGGGTGCACGGGTGTGAGGGTAGCAAACTCTAGCAGGGCTAGCAGGCGCTGCAGTGATGCTACAAGGGCAGCGAGGCGCAGGTGCGTTAGAGAGGCAGCAAGCGTAGGGGTGCGTAGCGCGTGGCAGCTGCAGCAGGTGCTTGGCAAGACTAGCGCAGGCTAACGGTGAAGGAGTTTTTTGATTTTGGATTTTGGTTTTTGTGGTTAGGGCTCGTGCTGATAACGTGTTTAAGAATAAAGGATTCAAGAGATATAGATAAGAGAATTGAGTATATTCATTGATAATAGGAGCCCTATAAATAGGGATTACAAAGTACATATTCTTATGATACAAGGAAAACTATTCCGAATAGGACTAGGAATTCTAGAACCTTCTCTCCTATTACAATCATATAACTAATCTTAGTTTGACAAGGCACACTAAATGTCAACATTCTTCAACAATGTTAAACTATTGAAGCAGTAAGAAGTGTGGTCTTGGAATTGACATTTCATCTCAGTAGAACTTCATCATTAGAGACGTTCTTTGAAAATCCCATCATGAAATTTCTACATTAAGCAACAAAATCCCTAGTCGCATAAATGGCTCTGTTTGAACCCAAAATAAACATTTTTTCTGACAAGGCTTGACTCGAAGAAAACCGGGCCAATATCCGTGGCCCAAGCTATATATGTTTTCAACAAGTTCGGGATATGTTATTTAGACTTTAGAGGCTAAATAAGGTCTACTTGCAGTTCAAGCAATCTTAGAGAAAATCTTGATATTCATTAATTTACTATTAATGATCAAATATTTGATAATTAAAGATAATTGATTTGCTTACCAAGATTGTGCAAGGGAAGGATTTTGACGTGCGAGTGGCGGCTATTGGGAACTACGGCCGGGCTCTTATTGATTAAGGAATAATAGACGTGAGCCATATAAGGAATAAATCAAAGGTTACTCATAAGTCATAATGATTGCTAGGGTTACAGTGGGTCAATGAGTTCAAGCAATCTTAGAGCAAATCTTGATATTCATTAATTTACTATTAATGATCAAATAT
The DNA here is from genome assembly GCA_002564525.1 of Rosa multiflora. NCBI lineage: Eukaryota > Viridiplantae > Streptophyta > Magnoliopsida > Rosales > Rosaceae > Rosa > Rosa multiflora. Next base: position 30,426 of record BDJD01005183.1, read on the forward strand.
TTGATAATTAAAGATAATTGATTTGCTTACCAAGATTGTGCAAGGGAAGGATTTTGACGTGCGAGTGGCGGCTATTGGGAACTACGGCCGGGCTCTTATTGATTAAGGAATAATAGACGTGAGCCATATAAGGAATAAATCAAAGGTTACTCATAAGTCATAATGATTGCTAGGGTTACAGTGGGTCAATTAAGGAGAGTTGCATGATTATTTTGCTTGGCGAAGATACATATGAAATTATGAATATAAGATATATGCATATGCAAGAGATCGCAATTAAGCCATAATGAACGTGGAGCCGTTTGAGGAAGTTGCAATCACCTTTAATTGCATTTAATAAGGAATATATATAATGCAAGACGTGCATGCCCAAAAATTGTTTATCAAGAGGCAATTAACCTTGCTTAGAAGATAGTTACGTGACAGAGGTAAATAATAATCTCTTATTGTCTACGATATAGTATCAAAACTAATAAGTGTTTTCACTCCTATTAGGAAGGTGAATATGCAGTAAGTAAGCTATATATATATATATATATATATATAGAGAGAGAGAGAGAGAGAGAGAGAGAGAGAGAGAGAGAGAGAGAGAGAGAGAGAGAGAGAGACTAAAGACGAAATAAAACACACAACTCTTTAATCAACTAATCTCTTAGATTATCAAACCCTCTCCGGAGCAACTTACCTTCAACCTATTTGAAACTAGTGAAGCAAGAGTAACGCCCTCGCAACCCAACGAAGCTAAAGGCACGCTTTAGCAACCCCGTGCTTTCTCCTACTTCCCGGTGATTGCTCTGCTCAACCTACAACGTTGAGTATCGTCTCGGTGACGCAAAAGATCACACCACAAGTCCTTATATCCGTAAGGCAGAGAAAAGTGCCTTGTGACGAGGTTGGTGCTCTCCTCGTCCACGGCGTTTGAGAAGAAGTCAGGTCAACAGACGCTCCGACAAGTGCACTGCACGGTGTTGGCACGCTCACATATTCAAAAGAGACTGCTTGCTAGCCATACTGGTTTTGAAGCCAAACAAGCTCCTCAGCCTCATGTTAAACCATTGAAGCAGTAAGAAGTGGGGTCTTGGAATTGTCATCTCATAGAGATTTTCTTTGAAAATCCCATGAAGAAATTTCCACATTAACAACAAAATCCCTAGTAGAATTAATGGCTCATCAGCCTCATTTTAATGTCCTTGATCTGTCATCTCATCTCAATAGCACTTCACAATTAGAGACGCTCTTTGAAAATACTGTGGCTGAAATACTCCAGTAAAAAGGATAGCAACAATTCACGAACCTTGTCAATTCAGAAATGATAAGAAAGGTAGCTATGAAGAAAATCATTCCTCCGGCAATTTTGGGATAAGGAATTCCATTCCATTTGTTTTCTTGTCACATGGGGGAGTAGGCGGATGTTGATATGGAGTAATGGAAGGGGTCCATTGACTTTGATTTGGTGGGTTAACTCCCTTCCATCACTTGCACATTGACAGCTGAGCATGAAAGAGAATCCCTCTAATCAACTATGAGCCCTTTTATCAAGTTGTAGATGAATAATGCTCCTCCGATAACGACTCGAGACAAAAGAGGAGACATTTTCTCCATCTTTCTATAATAAACTTCCGAACCAAACTCTGTCAAATGATTGAGTTTCATATTTGTTTTCAACTCCTAGTGTGGATATATCCAAACTAAAAAAGGCATTTGAATGGTTCTGCTTCTGCCCTCTGTGACATGATATTTTGTTGCTCTATATTGACCGGCATGTTATTTTGAAGTATATTATTGCTATTGACCTTGTGTATAGCATATGAGTGTTGGTTTTGGGAGCTCTAAATCTGCTCACTGACCTCACTCTATTATGAATTATTAAATGACATATATAACCTACTGTAAAATGACTATTAAGGACAATAATTATACCAAAAAAATATTACATTAATTTTCTATAGACTTTCCAATTCAATAATATTATATTGCATTCTTTATTATTTTTCTTATCTATTTTAGTTTTTCAATTTCACTACATACTCATTAAAGCATTCATATATATTTAATAAGAGATAAAACTATGATTATGTGACATAAAAATATATGATATACATGTACGTTGAACACATATTGGTGAGGGAAAACAAAAGAAATCATATTATGATCTAAATCTAAGTCTATCCATTATATTTACAAAAAAAAAAAACAAAACAAAAAATGAGCTAGCAATTTTTTAAAACAAATATTTAAATAATTAATCATGAGGTACATAAAATAAACATTAAGAAAAAATGATTAATCTTCAAATTTTTTTGCAGAGCTAAAACAGAAATTTAAAAAAAAAAAAAAAACCACAAAATAGTTCATGTTATTTTTTTTTTTTAGAAATAGAAGCCCAAAAATAGGCCTAAAATCGAAGGGAGCTAATATAAACACAGTAAGTTATTCTATGAGCATCTATTTTTGATGAAATTGCTAATGTGCAGATATTTTTACACTTGGCTTTGCTTCAATAATTTACATACCAACATAGCAGTTAATATACCACCCGCAGTCGCTGTGACCAGCATAGGCCAATGCAGCTGCCGCCATGATGGTTTTGATGGCTCAGTTGTCTGTTCCACAACCGGCCTCGCCTGTTCCACAACCGGCACCGAGTATCGGCACAAGGGACACAATTGACTCATCGTCAGCCATTGGAAAATGCAATCTTGATGAAAAATATGTGAACAGGGCAAGCGAATCAGCTGACCACGATCAATTCCTTCCTCTACACCCTCAAAGTGATCAAGGCTCTCCTTACAAATGACACACTGTTTGTGTCTAACAGTACGTTCCAAACTATCAATTCTCACTTTCTCAAAACAATCTAACTGATAGGCCATGCTGATCGTTTGATGAAATAAGGTGATATCCATTATGGCAAGCAATAGGCCAGTGGGGGTTGTCAGCCAGTTCAACCGCCATAAATATTTTATCAATGATAGGTGGTTGCTCAAATTCTGGGACCCTCAATTTGGTAAGAATTTCAGCCATCTTCTTTGTATGCTCTTGCCTTTTGGATACAAGCAGGAAGTCAGGGACTGAGACAATAACTTCATGGTCCGCTATAGTTAATATATCATGATATGTAACGTCTGTGGAAGAATTACCCCAGCAGGTTCCAGTCATCTTGGTTTGTGATATTCTGATCACACGCTTGTTGCTTGGGAAGTCAAGGGATACATCTCTTCTTTGAAACACATTGCTAACAAACAAGTTCTCGGTGGACATGCTTGAAAAACTGGTATTAACAGGGAGCACCAGTAACTTAGTAGCTGGAGCTCTGACAGCAGAGAGGGATTCGAGTGAAGCTGAGAAAATCAGAGTGGCGTAATATTTGGGTAATTGGGCGTGTAGAACGAGCCAACTAATTCTTTCTTGTTAGTTGGCTTTGGTGAATCGACCCAGCCAACTGATTCTTCCCCATAGTTCATGTTATTTTCTTGTTGATTAGAAATTAATTTTTAAAACTCAATACCTTGTGTTTAATTTTTTTATTGAAAAAAAACTTTTATGTTGTCTAATTAAGGAATTGATATGTAATTAAGATTTATAGAGTAATTTCATTGAATTAACTAAGTTTTTTATTTTAAAGATAATAGTTTGTTTGCAAATTATATGAGTGAGGTTATTTGAGGAAATTCAGTGTGGTTTAGTGAGTAAATTTAATATTAGAAAATTTGATAAGAGGTGTAAAAAACATAGGAGGTCAAGTGAGTAAATTTGGAGGTTCCAATATAAAAACTCATAGCCTATACTACTTGCTTGCTATCATTCTCTTCATAATTACGTGCAACAACAAGGAAAAGCAACCACTGTGCGTCTCTGCTGTATTGATATTCAGTAAGCATCAAGGGGATACCTACCAGACTAAAGACTTCGATATTTAATGGTTAACCACTGTGTTACATGAAATCATTACTCAACGTTTGTATGAGTTCCAGCTGAAGCTTTTTTTGAAGTATTGAAGTTTTGGATAGAACAATGGATCATAGAATTCAGGTGTTTCTGCTTCTTCTATTCACGCCTTTTCTCGTTTTAGCAAACCATGAGACAAGTTCTCTGGATGGTAAGCTCAATATAGCTACTATTTGCTTTGCTTACTCCATTTATTTGTTAATATATATCTGAATTTGCAGGATATTTTTAGCTTTCCAGATATTATGTCTCTAGTTTTTGTCAAAATCTTTCCCAAAGCTGAATAACGATCAACAGTGCCAGTAACTGTATGTGGTAATCCGGATTTCAGAGAAAGTAGTCTATGATAATTAATTCTTTCAACTTCATTGAGGAATCATTTTAAGGAAGTATTAATTCTGATGTCAGATTTGACAGCAGAACTTCTTAATTCATCTAGTTACGAATAAGGTTTTGATTCTTTAGTCTCTGAGTAGTTTAAGATTACTCTGTGCTTCATTAGGAAATACTTAGTCAGCCTTGAGAACATGCAATTAATTCTCAAGAGCTGCTTGGATTGCTATAGCTACAGTTGGTGCAATAGTGTTCTTTAAGTTGCTTTCATAAACTCGATCGTAAATTTGTAATGCTTTCCAACTTTGCAATTTCTCCCTGTTTCAATTGATTGGAAAATTCTTCTTCGAGAATTCAGCTTTTGCAATGTTGGATTGTGATAATATTTGATTGATGCAGTTATTGGTTTAAAGTCTCTAAGGGCACTATGGACCAACACGCCTCCAAGTTGGGGGACTGTGGATCCTTGTGAAGATGGTTGGGATGGCATTGGGTGTCACAACATGCGTGTGGTCTCTTTGTATGATTTTGGCACTCATCATAATTCAAGAATAGTGCACTATTTATGCCTGTATATTCCAGTGTTTGATATTCCGAAGCGTCTTGTATATTTCAGAACATTACCGAGTATGAATTTGACTGGCACACTCTCTGGAGATATTGGACAGTTATCTGAACTACAAGTTTTGTAGGTCTTCGAATACCCTTTTCTCTTCTTCTATTTTTATTTCACATGAACTCGATGCATTTCAACAACCGGTCAATCTATACTATTTGTTAGTCGGCCTAATGCAGATGCCATAAGATTCGCTGCACACTTTCAAGGCTTGATGAACTTGCAATGTTACTTGTATCATCATAAATAATTGATCAGAAACAATTTTCTACCAAATTTTATAACTAGATAGAGCAAAACCTTGAGTAATTTCCAATAAGTATTCTAATTCTTCTTTCATGAGTCTCTTCATCTAGGGATCTATCTTACAACAAGGGCCTGACAGGACCACTCCCAGGAGAAATTAGCAGTTTGAAGAAGCTATCTAACATGTAAGGAAATACTGTTTTACGTGGAGACCAATTGTTAAAACTTCAATGCCATTGTAAAATATTCTCATAAAATTGCTTGGTTGGGCCCATTTCAGAATTCTGGTTGGTTGCGGCTTCTCTGGTCCCATACCTCCTACTATAGGGTCCCTACAGGAGCTAATATCTCTGTAAGAATTTTGTATCCCTTCATAAATGTTTTACTGCTCAGCTGAAAGATGAACATTCTTATGGAGATTATTTTGGATGCTGTAAATGACACGATTTGCTATATCTGCTCATCAATCTTAAATTTTCAAATATTTGGTGGTCATTGTGCTCTTTTCATTTATGAAACCACAGGTCTCTGAATTCTAACGGATTTAGTGGGAGCATCCCATCTTCCATTGGTAATCTGTCTAAACTATATTGGCTGGATCTAGCTGACAACGACCTTGATGGACCCATCCCAGTTTCTCATGGTGGTGAACCTGGTCTTGACATGCTCAGTCATTGCAAGCACTTGTATGTCAACTTATTTTTTTCCTATTGTCCATTGGTTGGTAGATTTTCCTGTAATGGTATCCTTGAATCATCTAAGATTGTCTCCATATTTTGCAGTCATCTCGGAATGAATAAGCTCTCAGGCCCAATTCCATCAAAGCTTTTTAGCTCAAACATGAGCCTGATACATGTGTAAGATTAAATACACGACACAACACACCCACGTACACACATATATATTGGAAATGAAGACACTGAGAATTGGGGATATCTGTGCATTGTATAAAGTGTGACCTTTTTCCCGTGTTTTCATATTTATTGACCATTTTGAACATCAAACTTCCTAACTCCTTAACTCTCTAATATAGTTTATCCTCAGATTGATTTTCTTTCTCATACAATTAGCATCCCCTTATACATTTCCTGCTCAGGCTCTTCGAAAGTAATAGACTCACTGGCAGCATCCCTTCCAGCCTTGGACTTGTAACGTCTTTGGAGGTTGTGTGAGTATCAATTCCACAAATTCTCTAATACATTATGTGGATTCCATTTTTTGTTCTATTTTTTTGTCGAATCAAGTTCTTTTAGTGAAGTATAACTGTCTGATTACAGCCGATTTGATGGAAACATGTTAACTGGGCCTATTCCTCTGAGCCTCAACAGTCTTACAAATGTTTCTCAGCTGTGAGTAGATTAAAACCTTGCCAAATATTACTTTATACTGTTTCAGGAGAGTTGTTACTGTTTAGCATGGAAAACCTTATAGAGGCCTCTCGTGATCATTTTCATAGGTTCTTGTCTAATAACAAGCTGAGCGGCCCTGCTCCCAATCTTACTGGCATGAATCTTCTCCATTATGTGTAAGTTATAAATATTTTTTTAACTACGATTCTAGTTTAACCAGAATATAATTTGTCTTTGTTTTCTCTAATTCACTATTTATTTTGATTTTTTTTCCCCTCTTCTATTTTCTTTTCTTCTGCAGAGATTTGAGCAATAATAATTTCGAAGTGTCTGATGTTCCACCATGGTTTTCAACACTAGAGTCTTTGACCACATTGTAAGTCCTTTGTCAACCCTCCTGTCCCGTGTGGCGTCATCCGAACCGTAAGTCTACAATGTTTTATAATTAACCTTTTTATCTTGTAAACCAGAATGATGGAGAAAACACAACTTCAAGGAGAAATACCTGCTGCTCTATTCAGCCTTTCAAACCTACAGACTGTGTGAGTATTGGCATGGCATGATTTCGTGTACCACTATAAATGTGGTAAATAAATGCTGCAGTTCGCTCCTTTTAGAGCATGAGCAATCTTCTAATATTTTTGTGAGATGATATATGATGTGGTGACAGGGTCCTGAGGAACAACCAGCTCAATGGCACCTTGGATATTGGCACTACGAGCAGTCAATTGCAACTCATTGATTTACAAAACAATTTAATTAGGGAATACGAAGAAAATGGAGGATACAATGGTACTTTAATGTAAGCCAATCTTTATAGTAATTTTATGCAGTTTTTCCTGCAAATACAATATATTGCGAAAACAAATGAGTATGATCTCTAGTCATATGAATTCTCCAGCACAATATGTTTTCCAATTGTCATTTTGGGACCATAAAAATGTAAAATATTTAGACAGTTAGACTATCTGGTAAAAGGGAAATAACTAATGTTATTGCTTGTTGGAAGTTGTGTTACTGGTTTTTTACCTTGATAGGCTATATATCTTTTTTCTTTGTCCTGCTTCAGACTTGCTCAAAATCCAGTTTGTGAGGAAACTGGAGCGTCACCGAGTTACTGCAAGAGTTCACAATCATCTGATGTTGTCCCATATAAAACATTGTCAAATAACTGTATACCCAGTCCCTGCGGTTCTGATCAGGTTTCAAGCCCCAACTGTAAATGTGCATATCCATATGTGGGTACTCTAGTCTTTAGAGCTCCTACCTTCTCAGACTTGAAAACCTCAACTCGCTACAAAGAGCTTGAGAAGAATCTCACTGATTCTTTCTTGTCCCATAATGTTGGAGTCGATTCAGTCGCTTTGAGTAACCTCACCAAGGATTCGCATGCGTACCTTAGGATGAGCCTAGAAGTATTCCCACAAAGCCAGGATCGTTTCAATAGAAAGGAAGTTTCTATTATTGCTTTTCTACTCAGTAACCAAACATTCAAGCCTCAAAAATCTTTTGGACCATTCTATTTCATTGGTGATGATTATCAACACTTTGCAGGTGATTTCTTATTAAGTTTCCATACAGAAGGAAATAGATTTCCCAATTTTTTTTTTTTTTTTATGTTGATGCATCTTTCTTTCTGTTTCTTTTCTCATAATGCAGGAGAAACGGCACAATCAGAATCAAACAAATCGTCTAATGTGGGCATTATTATTGGAGCAGCAGCTGGTGGTTCTGTTCTTGTGCTTATATTACTCCTTGTAGGAATTTATGCTATTCGCCAGAAGAGAAGGGCAAAAAGGGCCACTGATCAAAACAATCCTTTTGGTAAGACAAATCCTTTATTCAGTTCAACTCTTGTTATATCACATATCGATTATTGTTGTACTTATCTACCACACTAATTTTTGTCAATCAAATGCAGGCAAATGGGATGTGAATAATAAGACCAGAGGTAGCACTCCCCAATTAAAGGGGGCTAGATCGTTCTCTTTTGAAGAGCTCATGAAATACAGCAACAACTTTTCAGAAGCAAATGATGTTGGATCTGGGGGCTATGGGAAGGTAACTCTTTTTAGTTTTTATTGTAGAATCTTGTTTAAAATCATTTCTAAATAAATGGTTTTGACTGACAGTTCAGCTTCAGCAGCTTAACATGTAGTCATTAAACTTCCTATAAAAATATGGTTTACATAGAACGTTGAGAGTTTAGTTACCAAGTATGACTACAAAGGGAGAACTTATCCAATTACTGTTTACTGTTATAGGTTTACCGTGGAACTCTTCCCACAGGGCAACTGATTGCCATCAAACGAGCTCACAAAGAATCTATCCAAGGTGGAAATGAGTTCAAAACTGAGATTGAACTTCTTTCACTGGTTCATCATAAGCACCTTGTCAGCCTTGTAGGATTTTGTTTTGACCGAGGTGAGCAGATGCTGGTGTATGAGTATGTAGCAAATGGGACTCTTAAGGATAGTCTTTCAGGTAATAATAACTAATTCTATCCTCATCAATCCTCTCTTACCTTCTAATCACCAACACATATAAGCATATTGATGTTCGAATGTGTAGTGTTCATTCATAACCTAATTAAGGAAACTATAGTGTCAGACTATTAAGCAAAAAGTTGAATGTCTGAAGGAGTTTTCTCGTTGACGGGTATGTAAGGAGATTAGATGAATCTGAGAGTCACATCATTAAGTGTAATCACCGTTGTAAATACCAACACAGTGGTATCTGAATGAAAAAAAACCTTCTGAGCAGAGGAACTGAACCTTGCAACTCTCAAAAAAACAAAAAAATGTACAATATCTACCACAGACAGGGAAGACAGTTTTTAAGAAGGCACAATTGACAATTGAGCTGCATTTCACTTTCTTATTTTGCTCATTTTGACGTTACACACAAAATTGTCTATGCAGGTAAGTCAGGAATCAGATTAGATTGGCAGAGGAGACTTAAAATAGCACTTGGTGCAGCTAGAGGCTTAGCCTATCTTCATGAACTTTGCGACCCTCCAATTATACACAGAGATATAAAATCAACTAATGTTCTGTTGGACAACCGCTTGAATGCAAAAGTTGCTGATTTTGGTCTCTGCAAGTCCATGGGTAATAGTGGAAGGGATCATGTCTCCACTCAAGTTAAAGGGACAATGGTCAGTTTTCATTAACACTTCCAATATAAATTTATCAAAATCAAAAGAGAAAGTATCATGTTTTGAAATAGGTTTAACTATCCATTGAATTAAAATTATTTTAGGTTGACTGTACTGACAATTTTAGACATGATACAAAGCACTCCCTTCATTTCTTGTAGGGATACATGGATCCTGAATATTACATGACCCAGCGATTGACTGAGAAGAGTGATGTTTATGGTTTTGGAGTGCTAATGTTGGAGCTACTTACTGCAAGGAAACCGATAGAACAAGGAAAATATATCGTGCGAGAAGTAAGGATGGCAATGGATAAGACTAAGGATTTATACAACCTTCATGTAATCCTGGATTCAGCCATTGGTTTGGGAACGACACTCAAAGGTTTAGAGAGGTTTGTGGATCTTGCAATGACGTGTGTTGAAGAAGAAGGAGCCAACAGGCCTACTATGAGTGAGGTGGTAAAAGAGATTGAAAACATTATGCAGCTTGCTGGTCTGAACCCTAATGCTGAGTCGGCATCCACTTCCGCAAGCTATGAGGAGGCAAGCTCTAAGCATCCTTACAGCAATGAGGCCTTTGATTATAGTGGAGTATTTCCAGCTTCAAAGATAGAGCCGCAGTAGGGAGCATGATTGTACATTTGGAATGTTCAGTACATGGTATTAGTGTTAGAATTTATGTCTTCCTAGTTAAGTCAAATGGTCAGAGTTTTGTATTTTATAGTTCTTTGTCTCTCTGACATTATGTTAAGTGTTTTGTGGCTGTTAAACATCTAGCTTGTGTGGTTTAATTTGTTCCAGCAGCACTTCAAGTCTTGGATATAAGCCTAAGCATCTGGTGTAATCTTTTTCAGATCAGAATAGAAACTAAAAGAGCTACATGGTCTGCGATCTCTGTTCATCTCTTTATCTTTCTGAAGTTTTCTCATCTACATCTTTCTTCTTTACTTCAATATAGTTCTGGAGAGTTATTGTAGGTGTGAAAGAGATAGATTCCAACAATTAGTAGCTTGCTTCAGTTTTTAACAGTTTTTACTGTTATCCTAATTCTTTTTGTGCTATGAGCTGCCATGGATACAGATGATGATCTTATTTATCTTATTGTTGACATTCTCAAGTTTTAAGTTCTCCCTGCAGCCGCAAACAGCTAAACTGTATGTTAAGACAAAAGATAGAATATGAACTATTATCTCATAAGCATCAAGTGATATCTACAAGTGGATAAGCAAAAACATTGCTTCTGTTAATTTTGGGATGCTCAACAAATGGATTTTGCGTTACTCGGTTCTTTTCTATGGGTAACCTTAATTAATATGTGACTCAAACTTCTTTATTATTTAATAAAAAAAATTAAAATTCTTAGGTTGTGCATGAAAGACAGAGTTGGTGAAAAGGTATTAGCTTCTGGGTAGGAAAAGTCTTAAATATATTAAACACTTGAGTTCAGAAGAAACTTGACTAGGAGATCTCTTAACAGTTGATAATGGAGGGAAAATTCACAGGTTTAATTGGGAGAAGATGGGCCAAGGCTGCATTGGTGGTGATTGGAGTTGTTTATCTCAGAACTTAGATCCTGTCAAGCAGTTCCTTTCCCCATAGTAGATTGGTGCAATTCAATCTATTCCCCTATCATTTACAGGGGTGATTGACAAATTGATAGGCCTTTTGAGAAATCAGGAGGATCTTACACTATCAGGTCAGGCTATCATACAGCTCAATCCTCTAACACTTCACAGTTCAGATATTGTTATTCCAAAGACCAAGTGCATTTGGAGATAGCTGCCACTCCAAAAGTCAACCATATCCAAATAATCAGCTCTATTTCTACACCTACTTTATCTTACTCTTCAAGAAAGTTGTGCCATATGCACTATGCTCTATCTGTAAATGTTTTCCTGAGACTGGAGCATTTATTGCAACTGTGTTCTTAGACCAATGTTGTATGGTGCCCTACCTATCAGCTACAATGTTAAATCAGCTGCTATCTCTACCATTAGTCAATGACTCTTGGGAGTTTTCACAAAGTTAGGTAAGCATAAGGTGGACAGGCTTGAAGTTCAATGTTGGGTGGCTACACATTGTGGAGAATTTGGAAGATCAGCTCTCAGAGAGCTGTGCATCAATTTCTGAGCGTTCAGATGGAAAAGGAGAGGTATTGTTGAAATCATCCCATCTTTATAATGGAGGTTAATGCAAAGTGGCAACGATGGAGATCAAATGGGACCATCGTGGAACAGATGCAAGAAAATGCATGAGTGATTGCCCGTGATTCAAGTTATCAGGTTGTTGCTGGTGTGGAAAAGTTTATTTCTGCAGTTTCAGTGTTGAAATTTGAGGCCAGAGCTCAGGCTTTGGAGGGTTTGGTTTTGGTAGAAGCCAATGATTTCAACCATATAACATTGGAGTCTGATTATGAACAGCTTATTAAGTTTGAGAAGGAGAAGATTCTTGCTAATACTAGGAAATCTATCATCTTTTACAAAAAATTAAAAGATTTGAATAGAAGCTACTTTTCAGAATTGTATCTGGACCCTATTACACAGATCAGCTAATGCTGCAATTGATTTTCTTGCTGTGCAAGCCATCCATATTCCTTGGTGCACATTCTGAAATTTGATGGTTTGCCTGCACTCTCTATGATCGTGAGTTTGCCGATTTTTAATTTGGTTCTCTGAGTGTTTAGCTTTCCTTTGTTTTGTAAGTTTGCTGCAGCTTTTTGCGGCTTTGAGCGAATGATTAAGTTGACAAAAAAAAAACTCTGATTGCACTCTGCTAGTTATTTACAATATAATTACCAACAACAGAATCAAAAAGATATTATTGGTTCTGGAAGTTAGTTCTTTGAAAGTGGCACAGAAAGATTGCATTCATAGTGTCCTTTTCATTTCTCAAGTCCTCTGCACAATCTTATGAATCATGTATCCCCATCAATTGGACAAGCTTGCGCCAGTTTCTTAAGATTTTCAATGATCATAACTAGTTTGTTGTTAAGTCGATTAACAAAGCACTTGGGCATCCAGCCTGCAGGATCCAACTGTAATAAAGAGGGAAAATTGAACCAACGAAAAGACTAATTAAAAAAATAAGTAAGATTGAACAGTTTTTGTTTTTTTGTTTTTTCTGAGGGTTGTTACTCAAAAGTGAAAACTGCAACCATAAGGACATGGTGAAGGAAACGGATGAATAAAAGGACATTATGTAGTTAAAAAAGTAGAGCAGTACCTGAACAACATAGGTGACCATGCAAGAGTCACCATCAAGCCTCTCAACGACCCATCCTGATTGCAACAGCAGTCCCCTGATTGCATTATTTTGCTTTGGTTGCAATCCAGCAGCTATCTCCTTTGGAAGTGAAGCAACTGCTACCACCTGCACAGGGAAAACTCTGGCCAGTTATACATGTACAACCCTTACATATGGTTTTGGGTTGTACGCTCAGAGCTGACAGCCCACGTCTTACGCCTATTGTGGGATCATACGTGTTTCATTGCACCCAATACAAGTATTTCACAAGTTTAGCTCAAGTCACACCACCCGTGGTGAGAGCCTTGCTTTACAAATTTACAATACTATTAATGTCTTGAGCTTCTCCAACCATTAAGAATTGGTTAGACAAACTAAATTTCATGATGAATTAAGAAGATACACAAATTCCTCACTCACACACGTAATATTGTATATAACAATATATATCTTATAAACTATGAGGATATGAATTATGAAACACCTACCAGAGTGCCATCTTCCATGGTTTCCCGTCGCTCATAGACTATAAATTCTCTGTTTCTAAATAGGGGCTTGGAATTATCTCCAAACTTGAGCCGGATGATGCTGAGGTTGTCGTCAAGATCTTTTATGTACCTTGCTTCTACCAGATCAGAATCCCATTGCTGCAGGTTCAGGCTCAATAAACTCAATAAAAATCCAACAAGTTTATTATTCAAGAAGAAACAATATATACACATAATAATATTAATATATGGAACTAGTTGACCTTGGCAGCATCTATGGCATTAGCAACAGTGATAAATTGTTGGGGTGATACTGATCTGAGCAGCCAGCGGCTGCGGAAGGTGTGGAATGATCCATTTCCAGACCTTCGTTTCGATATCTCCACTCCATTTTCAAGAGTAAGAACCTTCCAGCCATCATTGCCATTATTAATCCCAATTCCCCTGTTGGAGTCTGAAGCAGACAGTAAATCTTGTATGCAGCTCTCACTTGCAAACTGCACATATCTTTTAAGCGAGTCCTCGCTTATAGACCTTGATTTCAAAACAAAAAGATCAATTAGACTCTTCAATGAATTCAATTCATCAGAGTGTCAAAAAACAATGACATGAAAAGTAGGTACTCACCAGGATCGGCTGCAGGGTGCTGGACTAACCATCTCAGTATTCTGCTCCAAGTTTCAATTTCAATGGAGGCTTGCTTTTCTCATTGAGGGCTAAAAGCCTAAGGGAATTATGACTTTAGAGTGGAATGAATGATATATAAACAAGGAGGAACTAGTTTCCATAGAAGTGTAGAGAATAATAAGAAGTGGGGCGAGGAGATAGGGGCACATGCAATGCCAGAGGAACCTCCATGATTGGAACTGCACGTCTCTCTCTCCCTCTCTCTCACCAAAAAATAAAAGAAGAAATGGATTGATTCTTTTGTTTTCAGAAAAGGAGCCAGAGCAAAGGTAGGGAAGATGAAGCACATGGAGTGTTGGGGAAGGCTTTTAAAAACAAAAACAAGGAAAGCAGGTTTGCCAGAGCAAACGAGGACGAGGCTAAAAACTAAAGCCTTATGCCAATAGAAAGCTCAATTAGGCACACTAACCCTCCAAGCTTGCCTGATTATGAGGGACAGTGACACCTACCAGAACACCTTCAACGAGTCAATACTCAATCAATTTAAATAGGACCCCAATCACGTGCCCAGAAAAAAAAAAAGCAAAACCAGCCACGGTGGTCCTTCTGGCCGGGCCGTTAGCTGTGGTACTAGTATATCGTCCCTTTTTATTTCCGCGAGTGTAGCATTCTTTATGGCCATGAACGGAATAGTTCCAAGGTTCTGCCATTAAATAATGGCCTTGGTTTTGAGATTGATTGATGATGCTGACATGCTGTTGATCACCACATGCTTGCAGTTGCAGTTTGCAGGCAATATACTCTGCACTATGCACTGTGCAGTAAAAAGGACACCATCTAGTGAGTGAAATTGTTTCTTGGAACTCGATCACTAAAAACAACAATAGTTACGAGAATGGTTTACTTTTATAAACATATGATGCTCAGATCCAAGAATATATAGATGATGTTCAACTTTCCGAACGAATAAAAGTTAAAAAAGGCAATGATAGAAAGGGAATAAGAAACTAATTATGAACAACACTTCATTTCCTCTCATTATTACTGCCAAGTGCCAACTAGCTAGATTGAGACGTCTCTTCCTGCTTCAAAAAGCCTCTAGCTTTGAGGCTCTCCACTGTTTCCTGAACAGCATCTTCAACTGGTACGAAAACCAGACCCAGGTCGATTAATCTCTTTGCAGCATCCTTGCAATCCTTTAGGCCTGGTTGGGTTTCCCCACTAAACCTGTACACGTGTTCAAGTAAGCTCTAGTTCGTTATATCTTCAAATAAAAATAAAATAAAGTTTAGTTCAGTTCTTTTATGGAACAAGACAGGAAAATAATAACAATAATAATAATTTGACCAACAAGATGAACACGGTCTCCAAATCAGTACATGTCTCACTGTCCAAAAACTATACTGATAGAAGTTCAAAATGACTGATGATATCAATGATTAACTACAATTTTGTTTCATTGGAATTCTTTTCAATCTATGGGTTCACTTCAAAGTTCAAACTGGACCTCCACGTTGCACTGTTTTCCCTTCTCACAAGCACTGCCTACTAACCCGAGTCTCACTTTCCTTGCAGCTATTTGAAATTTTTACAATCTAGAAAAAGATTGAAAGCTAGCTAAGAAGCCTTTTCCTTGCTACCAAATAAGACCACTATAGGGAAAGAGCACCACAGGAAGGAAGCAATGATAGATGTTATGTTTGACATCAAGTAATTACTAAGGAACTTAATGCATCCGAGCACATTCCAAAGGCTGATGGAAAGTAAATATACGCAATCATTTAGAATTATGCATATCCATTTTGAAATTCAATTTTTTTTTAAACCAATCATAACTATTTGTTGCTCATCATATACTTTAAAATATGCCTCTTTATTGACAGTGTTAAAAAGCTGGGGCTTCACAAAAGCAGGTACCTTTGATCACAATGAATACAACTTCTAGAAAACATTGAGAAGTAATAAGAACACAATATAATATAATATATATATATATATATATATATATAGAGAGAGAGAGAGAGGACTGGCAAGGAAGCAATCACAAAAGAAGAGGCAAAAGGAGAACTCATAAAAATTTATTTTTAGATAAATAATCAACATCGAGTGCACCTATGCACCACATTCAGTGAGGTCATTGCAGTAATACAGAGATAATAATACCATATTGAAGTGGATTTCCCACTGCTTTAAATATAATAAGTTCATAAAAGTTATGTTTCTTTTTTGTACCTTCTGCCACCTCACCTCTCTCCCTTTTCTAATCAATTTCCTTAAGTGCTTTTGCTTGAAACTAAAATACTTCCATTCTAGCACCATCAATAGTATTAAGAACTCATGTTTCTTGCAGCTCAGTAGCCTCTATATATCAACAAGACAAGTTTCTAACTCAGAGTAAGGAGACTAAACTTGCTAGCGACTTTAAAATTTTGGAAAGGATAGACATCCTCTGACAGATATCCAGGTTAACGCTGCGTGAGATTTCTGATTACTCTTTAGCTCCTGCATATCCACTTGCGATGCTTGCTTGAATAAAAGTGCTTATTTTATTCCTCCTAATCTTCTTTGATTGTTGGTTATGACTTCACTTCTACTCTACTTCACTAGGTATTAATCATTTTTAGGTGTCATCCCTACCTATTTTCAATGCAACCTTATTACTAGTATAGTTTGCAAGTACCCTACAAAGCATTAAAATGCAGTTACAGCAGTATTAATTAATTATAAACAGTTCATAGCTACACATAAAGGAAGTCTACCAATAACTGCCTCTAGATCTAAATGCAACCTTTACATAGATTCATTACACAGGATTAAACTACTCATAAGCATTCAGCAAAATCCAATTAATCCAGTTAGGCAGTGACCTCTCTTTGACCACTAAAGTATAACAGTTGCCCATATAATACACCAGAGATGATAACAATAAACCGTGCACAGTCACATATTAGATTGCATTAGCATAAAACCTGAACCACCTTTGATACTAACCTGTGAACTGGAAAGTGGGGGAAGAGTTTGGAGATTCTATCAGCAAAGTCACTGAATTGGTAGATACCATTGGTACAAAGGTACCTTCCAGAAGCCGCAGGAGTCTCAAACAGCAAAACTTGTGCCTTGGCGACATCTTTGACATGCACAGCCCCTAACCAGTGATACTCTTGTGTATCTTTGGATCCCTGCAGCAAGTTAAGCAGAACGGCACTGCTTGCATTCAAACCAGGCTGCAGAAGAGGTCCAAGACATGTGGCTGGATGGATTGCTACCACATCCAATCCATTCTTCTCTGCGAAATCCCATGCTGCTTTCTCTGCTAGTGTCTTTGACACGGGATACCATTTCTGTCAAAAAAAAAATATATAACTAAATTAATATCACTGTTGGTTGTGCATATAGTCAAAATGATCACTTAAGAAGGCTTCACGTATTACTGGAGAGATTTAACAATACTCAAGGGGCTTCAGCACTATAGTTATATTTCCAAATTCTAAGAGAATGACTATAAGTAAGTCTGAAATATCTTAAAACTAGCCCCAACTTGGGCCCTCTGTTGACATTGATCCTTTTTTAAAATCTTTAAATAGCAGCAGCCAGCCAAGTAGTGCTTGCTCGAACCGGTTCTGCTCATTATAAAGCAAGGCCGGGATCAGGCTTCACCAAAAATAGGGAAAGCCTAGACACAATCTTCTGTATCTCCCTTCTCCTATATATTTTCTGGACAACCAAATGATTAGACCCACATTATACTAACACTAATGAAACTAACAGTAATGAAGTGATTAGACCCACATTATACTTAATACCAATAAAACTAAAACTAATGAAGGGGATATTGTTGGAATAGTAATGAGGAGAATAGCTGGATGAGTGACAGCAAAGGTTTTAGGTTTTAACTTCATATAAGACGGCAGAGTCAGTACTTACCTCAGGTTTTCAATAATAAATACATAAAGTCATCAAGTGCCTCAGATTGAAAGCTGGGCAATAATTTATGATTCTATTTATGGCAAAACCTATACTCCTACCTATAGCAAAACATATACTGAATAATCTTGATTAGCGAGAGAGAGAGAGAAGTGACCTGGCGGGATTTGCAGTAATCGAGGTCGGTCCACGACGTCTCGTCGAAGACCTTGTGGGAGGGCCAACCGGGGTTGGGGACCATGGCCGAGATGGAGGACGTGAGCACCACGCGCCTCGCGCCGAACCTCGCCGCGGCCTGCAGCACATTGAGGGTGCCCTGCACGGCGGGCAACACCAGCTCCGCCTGGGGGTCTTTGGGGTCCTCGAGGGTGCACGGCGACGCCACGTGGAACACGCCCTTGCAGTTCTCGACGGCCCTGGCGACGGCGTCGGCGTCGAGGATGTCGGCCTCGAAGACGGCGAGGGTGGCGGAGGAGGCGCCGGGGAGGGAGAAGAGGTGGGAGGCGTCGGAGCCGGGGTAGACGGAGACGTGGACGCGAGCGTAGCCGCGCTCCAGTAGGGTCTTGACGAGCCACGAGCCGATGAAGCCGTTGCCTCCGGTCACGCACACCGCCTCCGATGACGAAGAAGCCATTCCGATTGAGATTGGTTCTCTGGTTGTTGTTTGCATGCGATCGGGGTAGTGAGGTGGTTAGACTCAACTACTAACACACACTGTTACATTGCGAAATTACCAGATTACCAATATGCTAACCAGTCCGACATACAATTCGATCTGATCACAACTTTCCTTAGGATTGATGCTTATTCAGTTTTTTTATTTTATTTTATTTTATTTTTTATATGCGATTTACGCAGTCACTTTCGAACCTATTCCCATGTTTGCTTTTTTTTTTCGAAATTATACGACACATCGTCACATTACATTAATTTCTTAATTTTTCTTTTTCGTTTTAGAATTCAACTACAAAGTAGAAACTGCCCAATGGTGTGTGAGCTATAGATCAAGGCCAAAATTATGTGCATATATTTGTAGCGGGTGGTGGATCTTAAAAGAGAGGCAAAACAGTATAATAACATAAATATTAGTGTTCACTATTGAAGGTTGAATGATATAGACATAATAAAACAACAAAGAGCGGTAAAAGTGTAAAACAGTAAACCAATATGGATGTTACTGTTCATAAGGACCTAGAGTTTTAGTATAGGTAAATATTATGGTTGTCACTCAGTCGGTTCGAATTGGTTATAAGTATTACCAACTTCAAAACCAAAGCTTTCGATTAAAAATTGAGCTACCAATTACCAACCAAAAGTTTCTGTTTTTAATCATGTCTATCAAATTCGGTATTTCGGTTTTTGGTATTACCAACTTTAAAACAACGAATTCTTTGTAATATAAATTAGAATGAACAATACTATATTTTTCAATTTTATAATCATAAACTTTGTATTCATCAACTTATTATAGCTTTCTTTTGTACATATTACATTCAGTTTTAGCCATTCTCAATAAAACTAATAACAAATTACATATAAGTTATTGACAAAAGATGACTAACAAATATATACTTTAAATATTGAATTAAACATATAAGGACTAAATCTTACAAATAAGGACAATCTACTATCCACCTGCCACATGTCATGAGTTAATTTACTTTTTTATCCTAATTACTTCTTTTGACTTCTAATCTCTTTAAAATGACTAAATCTTACAAATAAGGACAATTTGTTCTCCACTTGCCACATGTCATGAATTAATGACTTTTTTTACCCTTAGCTACTTCTTTTGTCTTTTAATCCCTTTATGTTACTTTTTTTTTTCTGAGAATAATCATTTTATGTTACTTCTCAAAAGCAACCAAAATAAAAAAAACACCTCTTCTTTTACAAGATGCTAAGAGACAGAAAAGCTCTGCAAACTTCTTTTTCTTCTTATTGCTAAAAGTGTCCTTGTTTCAGTAGCAGCTTCATTTGCAGTAGCAGTAGCAGGAGCTAGAGCAGTAGCAGTAGCATAAGCAGTAGCAATTAGATCTGTCAATACAGTAGCAGAAGCAGGAGCAGTAGCAATTAGATCTATCAATCCAGTAGCAGTAGCAGTAATAGTAGCAGTGGCAGGAGTAGGAGCAGGAGCAGTAGCAATTAGATCTGTCAATCCAGTAGCAGGAGCAGTAGCAATTAGATTTGTCAATCGAGTAGCAGTAGCAGTAGTAGTAGCAGTAGCAGGAGCAGGAGCTGAAGTAGCAGCAATTAGATATGTCAATCCAGTAGCAGTAGCATGAGCAGTATCAGTAGCAAGGCAGAGTAGTAGCAATTAGATCTGTAAATCCGTCAATGAAATTGGAAACATATAAAATCACATTATTCCCACAACAAGATTACCAAACTAGTATCAATTGGTCACCAAACCAGTATCAATTAGTCAAACTAGTAGCAATTAGTAATAGTAATCAACATGCCAAAACAAAAGTGTTTTGTATAACAACAACCTCATTGAGGACTTTCATCAAACACTTGATGTGCATGAGTTCCTAAACCACCAAAACTACCATAACCAAGAAATTGCTAAACAACAAGAAAATGGAACTACTTGAGGAGAAGTTGCAGAGATCTAGGTCGAGAGAAGAATGAGAGTCTGCACAGAAGGATGGGGGAAGAGCACTGTCATGAGACTGCTGGAGACTCGACTCTTTTGGCCGTATGCAACAAATCAAGCCATTTTGATGGCCCGAGGAGGGAGAGTATGGATGAGGTGACGTCCCCTGGGGATCTTCAGCCAGTTCTAGTAAGTTCGAATTCTGCAGCGATAGGTTTGGTAGGAGCATTTTGCCATTGATGATGAGGCAAGGTTGTTGCTGGCCTTGGGGATTAATGGAAGGAACTTGTCTGCAAGCTGGGGGTTTTTGAGAAGAGAAATAAAAGAGATGATTAGTTTAGACTATAGTTGGTGTGATGAAAGAGAAATAAAAGAGATAATTTTTTATAATGGCATAGCAGTAATTTTAACAAAAAATTGTATTAATTCGTAATTACGCATGAAATCTCATAAATTAGGTCTACTTTATTCTTCTTGGGCCTGGGCTTTGTGTCCTTATTTGTATAAATCTAATACAAGATTGGTTTTTTGTTTTTTTTAAATTTGGTTTGTTACTAGTATGTAATTTTCTATAAAACTAAGTTATTTAACCATCTTTGACCAGGTTAGTTAAAATACATGTACTATTAATGTAGTATATATAGTAATGCTCATACTATTATGAAATTTTTTATGATGCATGTGAAGTATGGCATTAGCTCAAATTAAAAGGGTGTAGATGAGAACTTATCTGGAGCCGTTCATGAGTGGTGAAAATATTGTAGAAAGATTGGAGTTGTCCATATATAAGGCTCCAGATTGGCTACTGAGTACCGATGGTGCACTTGCTTTGCTCATATAAGAAAGGCTCCCCATTGGAGTGATAGTGCCTTGTAAAAAATATGCAAGTGAGTAGTAGCTTATTCCAAATGTTTAATTGACCAAGTTAAACATGATATGCTCGTATAGCTTTGTTGCAATGTTTGAATAAATATTGCGTGTAGCCGTGTACCAACCAAATGGGAGCGTAAGTGGTGTTACCAGCAATCAATTATCAGAGAGTAATGAAGCATATCTACCAGTATCAATGTGTATGTAGGCGTTAGGGCCAGTACTGATTTAGTGAATACTAGGAGTATATAGTGTTGTTATGCTCATGTTTGAACTTTGTCCATTCTAGAAAAGAATAGGTAAATTTATGTTTTATTGCAAAGAGTATGCATGGTGGCATTATGAAGTGAACTACCGATATTGCAGATAATGGTGACTACACAGTAGCTCATGTAATTGTGTATACATTCAAACATCAATTATGGTGCAAGAAGAGGAGCAATGATTCATGGATACCAGCGGCCTTTGACATGTCAGAGTTAATTAATATACATGTATGTGTATTGAAAACTATAATATATAATGCTAATATTTAGATAATCGGTAGATTCAGTATTTACCAAAACCAAACCAACTTTTTTCGGTATCGATTTCGGTTTTATCAATCTCGATCACCAAAAAGTCGGTTTAATTACCAAAGTTAAAACATCAATTGGTATTGATATTCGGTTGGTTTGGTAATTACCAAACCAAATGGCAGTCCTAGTTAATACCATAATTTTT
>BDJD01005183.1:53040-66072 GCA_002564525.1 Rosa multiflora
CATTTTCTATCTTAACTTTATTACTGATTTTAGTGCCACTTGTCAGACGTTGAAAAGATAGTTAAATTACATTTTGATTTTTATCAACCACTCGTCATATCCTATCTTCAAATATCATTTTCCAACCTTCCATAAATATGGAGTCATTCACTCCATCATATTTCGCCAATTCACAAATATTTCTCTGCTCATATCAAAAATACCTCCCAAAATACCTAATTTAAGGTATTTCTACTCCCGTAAGTAGTTGTGGCCATGCTATTACAACACCAAATGTAATGTTCTTGTTTAATTATCTTCAATTCTATTCTTTTTTCAAGTATATTACTTTTCGTAATTATTTTTTCTTTTTATTGTAATAGGCAAACTCCAACTTCTATATGGACAGTAATAATTCGTCTCTAAATTTTTAGGATACGGATTTTAGAATGTAAGTTTATTCTATATGATGACATATAATTTTCATATATATATGCTTACTAGAGTAGACTTGACTAAATGCTGTAGAATGGATGTTGCTCGGTGTTTTTGGAGGATCATAGTTATGCGTGGTACCATCACATGCATTCTCATATTCTTACTGTCTTATTAGAATTAGACCTGTAAATGGATCGGATTTGGAGTGGATCGACCTAAATCTAAATTCATTTAAAAATTAAACCCAAACCCGCTCCGTTAACCCGGTGGATCGTTGATATCTCGATTCAAATCTGTATCCGTCGGATTTAAGGATATCCGATCCATTTATAATTTTAAATATTTTTAAATTTTAAATAGTAATATTAAATTTATATCATGATACCTCATAAAATATTAATAAAATATTAAAATAACATGAAGAGTATCACCGAAAGTAGAATTACATTATCAAAATATCTCCTACACCCGATAAATTAAGATAGAGACGTCAGGAGATGTATATGAGATTAATTGTGCTTCTACAACCTTATTAGCTTTTTGGTAAACTAAACAAAGTCGCATTTCTTGGGTGATGGACTGATGGACTCTGTTTACGAAGACTGTCCCTTAAGTTTTTGCAAAAAAAAAAAAGTATTAGAAATTCTTAATATTTTATATTTTTCAAAAAATAATAATGTATTAATAAAACGGACCGAATCATTAACGGATTTGATCGAACTAAATCCGTATTTGTTCCATTAAATAAACGGGTTAACAGATTTGGATCATTAATGGATCAACGGATCAAAATTTTCAATCCAAACCCGTCCAATAGCCACTGATACGGAGAGGGTTCGGATCAAAATTTGGTCCATTTACAGGTCTAATTTGAACGCTGCAATGAAATATGGTGAAGGATTAATATGGCGTTTACAGATAACTTTTCATATTCATTATACAAATTACATATACAAAAGTCGAAATACCTTATTTGGCATTGTTGGCTTGTGACTTTCCTCTTGTGCCATATATCTTTTCTTTGCTTTTGGAATTGCCTCTTAGGCTATGGATATCTTTCTCTTGAATGTTGGACGACCAACTCATTTCGCAATTTTTGGATCGAGAATTTTCTTAGTTATCATTGGTTCCTCCAATGATGGTGTTCATGTATAGGGATTTGCCTTAGATTTCGGCTTGGACCGAAGAACCCTAGCTTTTAGTTCTCATATACCTTAAAAAAATAATGTCAATTAGTTCCTCACTTTCGACAAAGTTTATAAGGTCATGGAATGCTTCCAACATTTTATTCTGAAGGGTCCTCACTTCCTTAAATATGGGGTGGGGTCATCATAACAACCTTTTATGAAACTATACTTTCTCTTAATATTTTTCTTCGATCGGGTCAATACATATATACTTGAAATTGTTGCCAACCCTCTTTGAATTAGTACGCTGATTATGTGTCTATACAATATTCCTCTAAACTCAAACAAACGACATGTACACTTAATGTCATTAGAATTTTATCAAACTCAATATAGTGACATATAAATAGGACCCTTGTATTTCAGCTTCTTCTTCAATAATGCTTCAGGAGTACTTTCTATTTTCTTTCCTTTTTTTTTCTTTTCTTTTATAGCGAGATTCCATGACTATATGCATACAATGTGTACCTTCTTCTTTTGTAGACCACGAATTACAATGCACATTTGTCATTAACTAATACTGAAACTCTTTGAAGAGAATCGAGGGCCTACTTGTAGCCCCATCCTTATTCCCTCCTCCATCCGCCGACACGTCCTAGTGACGTCATCGTCGGACGGGACGGTTGGTTCTTCTTGGTCACTTTATTGGTCTCTATGTTGGACTCTGGTTCCAAAAGTTGTGTTAAGAATGGGAAAAACAGTCTGTCAGGCGGGGTGTGAGCGTTTTCGAGATCGATGGTGGTGCGATTGTCGCAGGGCCGGGAATCGGGGTTTGGGTGATAGGCTCCTTGGGGGATCGATCTGACTTTGGTTTTTCACAGGCAAGATCGGAGATCGTTATGGTGGGGATTAATTATAGGCGAAACCAGAGATCGATCTTCCCTAACTGGATCGATGGCTTGCAGGTTGGGACCGGAGATTGGTTTGGTCTAGCATGTGGCCAATCAGGGTTGTTGGTCCAGTTCAGGCAGGTGGTTTGGGTGTGACGGTGGTGCTATGGTGGCTCGACGACGGCTATGGTCGTATGTGGACAGTGGTGTGACGTTCGGGGGGAGACAGGAACGTTCATGGGCCTGACATGGTCTTCTTCCAATGTTGGATAGTTCTTAGGCCTGGGTTCAGGAATTTGGCCCAATTTGGGCAGCTATGGTTTTAGTTTTCTTTTATCTTGTTTTGTTAGTCGTTCATTATTTACTGTTTTCAATAAGGAGATGTGGGCGCTATCCTGATATTGGCACCTTGCGTGCCTTGATTGTCCTAGTTTGGCGGCGAATTCCTTACTTTGTCAAATGGTCGAAACCACCTAGTGGCAGGATGAAACAGAGTGTCGCCGGTTTAGATTCCGTGCGGCAACATAGTAGGAAAGCTGCGCTATTTGTTATGATGCTTCTCCTTTGTAGACTTATCTTTTTGTTATGTTACCGCTTTATCAAAGCAAATAGAGTTGTCAGACGTGCACTCTTTACTAACTAGTGCAAGTTAGAATACATTACTTATTGTAATATGGGATTAAGGCTCTACGTCTCCCCTTGTATTCTTTGGTTTCATTAATCAAGGCTTAAGGGCAGCCGAACCGGCCATTCTTCAAAAAATAAATAAATAAAATACTGAAACTCTTTGAATTTTGCATTTGTATAAGCATCTCGAAATTGTTTCTCAAATGTGAAACCACTAAACGGTTCTACACTTCTATACAAGGTATTAAATTCTTCTTCCTCTTCCTTTTCAATCTTATGTGTCATGGCTTCTCCGTATTGTTCTACAAATATTTTCAAACTGGCTGTCATCTTCACAAATTTGTCAAAGTATGAATTCATGCTTTTACTCCAATTGCATAGTTGACATTCCAGTCCAAAATGTATCTTTCAAATACATAGGATCCCATCAATGCCTTTCTATATAGTTTATATAACCCATCTAACCAATTATCTTCACTAGGAAAATATTTTTCACACATAGATGTCCATTGTCTCTCAAAATCATCAATAGTTTTTTTTTTAATAGAAATCTATAGCATAAACTGAAATCAATCTTTAACATAAATAAATTTGAAAAGCCTTCTCCTTTCTCTCAAAGATCACAACCAGTAACAAGAATAATGGTGAAATAATGATGGCATGCTAAAAAAATATTCACAGAATATCAACTTAGAGAAGAGACGTAACGTAAGCTTTACCAATTAAACTGCCCCCAGCACAATATTTTACACTGAAAGTACCGTCAACAAAAAAATATACTGCATCAGTCATAATACTCTTTATCTCCTTGTATTTTTTTTTGTAACCCCGGAGCTTTTTTGGAATATTTTCTATAATATGCCACAAGCACTATCGATGCTTAGCACTGGAAACACAACCTCAATAGCATTTTTCAATGCTACAAATTGATCAATAATGATAGCATTTGGAGATTTTCCTTTCATGCATGTCTTCCATACCTCAAATAGCCATGTACATGACACTATAGTCTCATCACAAAGCAAGCCACAACCCAATAACAAAGATTGACCGTGATGATTTACTCCAACAAAAGGAGCAAATGGTATATCATATTTATTTGTCAAGCATGTCACGTCAAATGTGATAACATCTCCAAAATCTTCAAAAGTTACTCGACTCGACTCCTAGCATCAGCCCTAAAAAGGTTCCTTAGTCGACCTTCTTCATCAAGCAAGGTTCTAAAAAACGCTAGGCGCTAGTCGGGCGGAAGGCCGAGGACTAGTGCCTAGGGGCCTAGGCAGGAACCTAGGCAGTTTTTTTTTAAAATTTTATTTTTATTTTAATAACATATAATTATATAAATAAAAATATAAAAGGTATTATAATGTTTGAAAATAGTAAAAATACTCAAAATATAGATAAAATGTTAAACAACAATGAGATAATGAGTTCTTAGAAATAAAAATAAAAAATTGCAAATTTGATTCTTCCAAGCCTAATCCTCAAATTCTTCTTCTCCATATCCCTCTAGTACTCCCTCCTCATCGGACTCAAACTCAAAAGTCATCTCATCTTCTTCCTCTTCATCCGATACAAAATCATCCTCATGAAGTTCCCTAATTTCTTGAATTCTTACTTATCCTAAGCTCTAAGCTACTATCCACTCCCAATCCCGATCCCTCTCCAACTACTTCACTAGTAAGATCGGAATCTACATCTTCATCACTACCATCCACAATCCATCCTTGGGCCATAGTAGCTTCACATGCTAGTAATACATCCGCATTCTTCTCTTCTTGTTGATGATTTTGGCATTGAATTGGACATAGACTAAATTGTTTAACCTCGTTGTATCTAGTTTATTCATTTTCTTTGTATGGCTCTACATGAAGGAAAAAAAAAGTATATTATGAGTTTCTAACTTTCTAAATAATTAGTAAACTACATTACTACTTGCTTATAAACTTACAAAAATGCATAACTAAATAAGTACTTACCCCCTCAAAAGCGCTGTAATTTCTCTCACATCCGGAGGAGCTTGTGGTCAATGAAAGTATCCTTTTAGCCATACTCTGCAATTTTGGTACAAGGTTTCCATAAATATTCCACCACAAAACTAACAAAAAAAAACATAAACAAAACAACAACAATTATGAATTAGCCAAACTCCAAAAACAAAACAAACAAATTAAAACAATAACAATTGGCTATATAAAATAATAAGTTGGTATTTCTTACCCAGATTATAATTGTCATCATTTTGTGTGCATCCCGCCTTAGCCAAAAACTCTTCCAAATCCACCATCTTTCTTCAAATACTTGTGCAATTCTACATTTGTCACCAAACTTTGAGTTTGAATGTCATCGGGAAAGAATACCTCAACGCTAATGAAAAACCCATCCATGACCACATTATCATTCTCAATGCCTGGATTGGCATATGTGTAGCAAGGGTTCAAGAGGTAAACCGCTAAATGCAATGGACTATCAAGTTGACCACGGGCTTTTCCATCAACCATCTCAAGAATTGGACGATAATGAGTTTCTTGATCTTTGAATGCCATTTTAATCTCCTCCTTGGCTCTAAGTAGTTCCCCATACACAAAGCCCATTGATGGCCTTCTATCCTCATCAACAAGGCGAAGCACCTTCACTAAAGGGGCAAACACCTTCAAGCAAAGACTTACCCCATTCCAAAAAGAAGCACTCAAAACAATATTCACTGTCGCCTTCCCCTTTACACTCTTTGCATGCTTGCTTTCATTCCATTCATCACTAGTAATCATAGCTCTCAACTCATTCTTCTTCTCCATCAAGCTTTGCAAAGTGAGGAAAGCGGTTGCAAATCTAGTGACTCCCTGCCTCACTATATCTCTTTTCTTTGTAAACTTCCTCATCAATGCCAAAGTCTTGTGATGTGCATAAATATAGATGGTGAAACTCTTTGCCTTCTCAATCACCCATTTGAATCTAGGCTGGTTGCCAATTCCTTGAAGCATAAGATTCAAGGTGTGAGTTGCACATAAAGTCCAAAATATGTTTGGCCTCTTCAACTTCATCAAATTTCCCGCCGCCATATTATTTGAAGCATTGTCCGTCACCACTTGAACCACATTTTGTGGCCCAACATCTTCAATGCACTTGTCCACATATTCAAAAATATATGTCCCAGTGTGCCTCATCCGATGCTTCCTTAGAAGAAAGAAAAGTTGTGCCTTCCGCACAATTGACACACAAATTCATGATACTTCTTCTTTTCCGGTCGCTCCAAGCATCGGTCATAATAGAGCAACCATTCAAAGCCCACTCTTCTTCTTGCTTCTTCAATAAACTTTTAGTTCTCTCTACCTCTTCCTTCAATAGTGGCTCCCTTAATTGATATTGGCTTGGCGGTCGGTAACCCTGGCCAAATTGACCAACCGCTTCAACAAACCTCTTGAAGCTATCACTATCAATGGCATGAAAAGGAATTCTGGCTTCATACACCCATCTAGCCAAGTATTGATGCACACTATGTGTTCTTTGCTTGAAAAGTGCATCATTGATATTTTACTGCCTCATCTTCCTACTTCCATCCAATGAAGAATTGCAAAACTGTCCATAGGCCCAAGAGTATGCGGCATTCTTCTTATCCCTTAACTCGCTTCATTGTCTTCATCTCCTTCAATAATGACTTCTTGCCTCACTTCTGCTTCATGTCTACTCTTTTGTTTCTTCTTAGACTTTGTCTCTTCAATAGCATTCTTGCATTTGGCTTTATCCTCATCCGAAGATTTTTTACAATGAGCCACATTTCCCTTGATGTGGGCAATATGCTGCTTCATTCGATATATCCCACCACTGACTAATTTCCCACACAACTTACACTTCAACCTATCCAAGTTTGAAGCATCCGCCAACTCCGCATATTTCCATCCAATATCACCTAAACCACGCTTCAATGATGAACCCATCTCCGACATTGCATTAGATGCCGAGGAAGATATAGTACCCGCCATTGCCCTAAATAAGTAAAACGAGTATTCAACATTCAAGTATTCAACAACCAATCAACCTATATATTCAATTCAATTAATCAATTAAAAATTGAGCATAATAGAGCATAATTAAAAACTGAGCATAGGCAGTAACTATACAATTCAATTAATCAATTGAGAAAAACAAAACAACATATGATGCAGAAGAATCTAAAACAGGGCTCTAAAATTCAAATTAACATGATACAAGTTCAGAAGCTGAAAACAAAGCACTATAATAGTGTAATTGGCATTCCTGAAAACAAAGCACTCTAATAGTCTAAAACAGGGCTCTGAAATTCAAATCAACATACGATGCTTCACAGATCCTGTTTCTCCTAATACCAACATATTTGATAACTCAACAATTCACTGATTTGAATTAATTCAATTCCCAAAACAGAGGCCAAATATCATTATCTCAAAACAATACAGTCACTCAGAGTCTCAGATACTCAGTAAGCAAAGTTCAACTGTCCAACACAGTACAATAATCATGATTCATGAATCAGAAACACCAAAATCCAAAACTATCAAGTGAGATACACAAGTACAAAGCATTCAAACAGCTCGAAGAATCACCAAAATACAGAACAATTCAATTATAAGTTTATAACATATTAACATTCATAGTTTGATACAATAACTCAATTCCAGCAACTTAACAAAATAACAAGACTCACAGTGTATTGAAGAATCACCGAGCTTGCAGAATCAATCACCGAATCCAAAACCCAGAAATCAAGCTTCAAGCCTTCAAGAATCACCGAGTTTGAACTTTGAACCCAAAAATCGAGCATGAAGAATCAGTGAATCACCAAGCTTCGAGGTTGAAGAATCACCGAGCTGCTTGTAGCCTTGAGAAATCTAGCTTGGAGAATCACCAAGCTTCGAGGTTGAAGAATCACCGAGCTGCTTGAAGCCTTGAAAAGTTGAACCCAGAAATCGAACCCAGAAAGCTCTGAAAAAGTGAAAAGTGTGAACCCAGAAACGTGAGATTGAAACCCAGAAATTCAATTGAAGATTTGAAAGACAAAAACCCAGATAGAGAGTTGGAAGCCCAGTTTACCGGCGAGCTGGAGAGCTAGAGAACTGGCCGGAGACAAAGCGGCGACGAAGAGGACGATCGAGGAGGGAGTGACGAAGCTGTGAGCTGAAGTGGCGAGAGACTGAGAATCGACAGATCGAGGAGGGAGCGACGAAGCGGCGAGTGAAAATGAAACCCTATCTGTCGCGTTTTGCTTTTGAGTTTTGACAATTTGAAGTTTAAGGAAAAAAAAAAAAAAAGAGAAAGCGCCTAGGCGCCGACCGCCCAGCACCGCCTAGTCAGCCAACTTTACTCCCACCGCCCAGCTCGCTCGACTAGGGAAGAATCGGGACGGTTTAGCAGCGCCTAGTGCCTAGGCGGCCACCTAGGCCGATTTTTAGAACCCTATCATCAAGTTTGGATTATTTTTTTTGCATCATAATGAAATATTTGTGAAAGGCATCTGCATCACCACTCTAAAGTTTCAATCTTCTTCGCTTGCCAATGAAGTTTCGTGCATCTTTCTCGCTATACATAAAATTTGTGTATCCACATTTTTTAGTCAATATATGTCACGCCCCTGATTTTTAACACAAATAAAAATCGATATATAATCTCATAATTATACATGTGTGATCATTCAGCCATCAATACAAAATACCTGTAAACTTTTTCATTTTAAACCAAGTACATACTAATGCCCTGAACCCTCAAAGTTAATATACACTCTCTCCACTGAGTTATATATTACACAGGCTTACGAATTAAATTGTCAACAACAAAATAAAACGTAAATACTCCTCAGAGCTCACTACAAGCGGAAATCTTAATAACGGTAAAGTAAAAAAAATGGCTTCCTACCGTAAAGCTGCAAATGGCGCTACCTCAGCATCAGCCACGAGTATCCTGACTTGCAGGATTAACCCCTACACCGTTTGAATGGTGCACCGGGTTGCCACACAACAAACCCGGTAAGCTTTTGCAAGCCCATATGAGTAAACTTAAAACCACAAAGCAGAAACACATTCTTAAGTCACCTCAACCTAGACAACGATAAACACATAACTCACAACTACAACCATCTATTTCAAAATATTCCATAGCATGCTTACGTAGGTCAACTCATGACTAAAACAACATGCTCAGATTCTCAACCTAGTATCCAAGTACACAAATTCCAGTCAAACAAAACCACCTTAAGTAATGTTTGGAAATGCTTTGACGCACAATGGCGAGTCATAAAGATTACACTCATTTCCTTCCCACCAGAAGCTTTTGTCATCAACATGACATCAAAGGTGAAAACAATGAATCACCTTCCTATCCTCACACAGAGCACAATCGACACCACTATAGTTTTTAAAATCAATCAATGAAATCAAGAAGAAAACAAGGCAATTACAATTCAAAAGAAGCAAAACAATTCATAGTAACCCCTGCGTACAGTTTTAGTTCAGGAGGTCACATTACGACAAGCAATTCAAGTCATAGCAATCATCATAACCCCACACTCTGACATCCGTAGGTAGCTCCGACCATCACAGCAGTCCTCTCGATCTTTGTTAACTTAATAACAATTCAACTTCACTACCGAGCAGTCATCACACTGATCATCACACAGATTTCACCGGTCATCACACATATTTCACAGGTCATCACACAGATAGTCATCGTCCTACTAATCATCACACAGATTTCACCAGTCATCACACAGATAGTGATCATCACACAGATTTCGCAGGTCATCACACAAATATTCCTACACAAGCTTTACATGACAATCATCACAAAGATTCATCATACTGATGTCATCGATTCATCACACAGATATTCCTACATAAGCTTTACCATATCTTAAATCTCTCAATTAAGACGGTCATATTAGAGCTATGGTATCTCAACACATGATATTCTACAATCACAACTCAATACACAATTTCACCATTCTCGAGCAATAATGAACTCATTTCAAATATTGTTCACATCACAACGAAACCACCAATACATATATATATTTCACATAAATATATATATATATATATATACATAGTCATCCACACAGGAATGCCACTAATACCAACAATAGTCATAGTAAACCTAATAACTCCAAGACCATCTGGTAATTATGCTCATAACGAAAATCGTGAGATTTACTCACCTCTGAATCCCGCTGCGCCTTCACACGCTAACCAAGACAAGCACAAATCGCCGCAATCCGCTCAACACAAGCCTGTCAAGTACCTAAACACATAAGGTCTCGACTTAGTAACAATTCACAAATGAGACAGCAAGTTTTGTGTAATCTACAGCAAGTTTTGGAGCCTTATAAATCAGACATATTTAGCATTTACTGTGTTCTGCTTAAGCATTAAATTTGTTATCCTTTATTCCAAATGCTATGAGAGTTTGAGTTGATATCCCAAGGATCCTTGATTCCAAATTTGTAGCTCTCTAGAGGCCAATATTTGAGCTACAATGCATTAAAGATACTGTTGGTACTAAATGAAAGTTGAGATATATTCAATTATCTCAACTTTTACAAGCTATAATTGATGAGGCATCTTTTTTACCAGAAACTACAAAATATATCACATATGGACTCCATTCGCTTAACATTGGAATTAAAGAACTTCTCTCAAGTTTGGGTGTTGAGGAACTTCCATATATAAGAAAAAGAAAACCTCAACAAATAATCATTGAAGAACCCTCTCAAGCAATTGCTAAAGGAAGTGGAAAGAGGTTGAAGTCATCCAAAGAAATAGCATGTGTGCGAATTACCCCAATGAAAGAGGGACAACCAAATATTAAGTAATAATAAGATGTGTTTCCAATGTGGAGCATTTGATCATTGAGAAAATGTATGTAGAGCACCAAATATGGTAGCTAATGCGTACAGGATCGTGATAAACTTAAGAGAACCCCGTCACGTCGAACGTGATGAACAATGGAGTATCTATATGAGGGGCTAGTTGGGCTACAAAATCCTGACAATATTTTGCATACTAGTGCTAATCTTTCATCAAAGCCACTGGTGTCTAGTTGAGAAAATGAGTGTGCTGTTTTCCTCCTTTCTAAGGCTCTGCGTTGGTTCGAATCTCTTAGCAAGCAAAGCTTTTTTTTTTTTTTCAGCTCTCCTCCCTGGTTTTTTTCTTTAGTTACAAACTTACAACTTACAACATCTTTCATTAGTATTTTTTTTTTCCTTAGAAAACAAATCTAGCATGTTCTTTTTTAGCTCTTTCCTATTTTTTCTTCAGTTACAACATTTTCTATTAGTATTTCTATTAAATTTTTTCTCAAATCTAGTCTCAAAATTTTTGCAAGTACTATAAACTAAAAAAAAAAAAATTCTTATATGCAAACCTTAGATTAGCCCACTCCAGTTTTACGTTCTAGATCCGCCACTGGTGATGAAGATATCGAGCTCGAGGTTCCAAACTTCCAACTTTGCCAAAGTCAACGACATAGAAGTCGCTAATTTCAACTAGAACCTTTCTATTGCCAAAGATGATATGATATGATAGTAATGGCATTTGCCTTATTTTATTAATAAACATTGGTCTTAGCTTCCCTTCAAATAGATTCATCCAAAGATGTCGAGGCTAGAGTTGTAAGAGATATGTACTTAAGTGAGCATAGCTCCACCGACATCTCATATCTTCTTACTTGGTCGTATTTATGTTGAAGTTACTGAAAGAAGTTGAGTGACTACCATTGTTAGTATTAATAGGTATTTGGATTATATTTTGTTTCAAAACTTTAATGTGTTCGTGGGCTTAATAATGAATAATATTTGAGTTTTTATTCCCTCGATTTTATTTTTGAGACACATTCCTCTTTAACAACTATGACAGGCCCATCAAATTTGATCCAATATTTTTGTAGATTTGTTTCGTAGAAAGAAGAAAGAAGCTAGAATGAGCTAACTAGGATTGAACCGTGTTCTATAATCCCAAGTCCTAGAATCTGCCTATGCAGAACATCCAACTTCAGCAAATTACTGGGACAGTACCAGATCAAATCAGACAATGAGCCTTACAACATTGGAAAGCTACGAATGTCTATTTTCTGTAGAATTTTACGGATCTAAATTTCGATACTTCGAGAGAAATTTATGATTGCTTTATTGAAGATAGGTCAAAACAAGAAATCTCCTCAGGAATTTACAAACGTTTGTGAAGAACTCAAGTTTCATGGTACAAGATCGTCAATCCTCATGTTTCAAAGAAGTTAATTCATATGAGAATTCAATATTTAACTTATTTCTACTTCTACTGAAGATATTTTAAGCTTTTCCCATTCCAAATGAAGAAAGGAATCTAAACCCAAGTTTTACAAAGAAACTTGAAGCCAAAGATGTGTAGGAATCTTCCCTATATAAAGAAGCACGAATTTCACATGAGGACTCGGGAGCACAATGTTGATGCCTAAGGAGCAGAGATGACTCATCCATCTTCCCCATCTTTTCCCTTCTATTCTTTTTATGTTTTATTCTATGTTTTATTTATATTTTGCTAAACCTTTTTCTAGGGTTAAGATGATGCCCTATTATGATTGTTTATGTACTTTGATGTTATATTGATGGATTTATAGTTTCTTTATGATGAATTCTTAGTCACTATATGAATTGATGCTTTATGTTTAAATTCTTTGATTGAACACCTTAGGGCTTTGCATCTAGTAATTAGAAGATGAATTTGAGGGGTACCTGCAATTTAATTCAAATTAGCCTCTTATGATTACGAGTTATGAATTACATTATTGTCGTACCTGTAGTAATGGTTTGCATGATTCTCTTGTTTTCTAGAAAGTAATTGATAAGAGCACAAAGTGTGACGTTTTTAATATATATTTTCCCTCATTTTGCTAAGTTATTCTCTTAAAATTAATAATTATAACACAGTTTATGTTTTTAGGTACTTCAAGGACGGAAATGGAGAAAACAA
>BDJD01005183.1:66642-82590 GCA_002564525.1 Rosa multiflora
CATACATGTTTGAATTCAGAATTCTAACTGCACTTAATGATTCATATTTAATGTTGACGGATGCTCTTCAGTATTAACGTGATGTTTTATATGAAATATTTTAAGTTATGGACTTTTCCTAACTTAGGAGATTAAAGAAGAATTAAAGTGGTACTCGATCTCTTCAGACTTGTACTTCGAATTCATTTCTGATATTTAGTGTTGGCACGATTTTAGGTTGTTTAGATTGAAATAATTCATTGCATGTTGATATGGTTTGGAAATTCTGATTTGAGTGTGAAGAAGTCGATCACATGTATATATTTATCTTTTTGTTTTATTTCGTAGGAACTTAGAAACCAAAAGTTGAATCCCCCCTTTTTATGATTGTAAATTTGTAGATAAATACTTGTTAATACTTGTTTTATTAATTACTAATTTAAATTGACCTTTTTGTTTAGGTGTACCCTACAATCCCCGGACTGAACGATCCCTGCTTATCCTATACTAACAACCACATTTTGCAGGGTTAAATTGTGAGGCTATTTTAGCCGCATCAGTAATGAGTCATGTGTATTAAATTTATGCCGTACCTGGATAGACTGCATGCTAGGATATACGACATCTGCCATACCTGGAGAGAATCATACACTTATGGAAAACTATGGTCCAAGTGCCGTACATGGACTTAGATACGGGAATTGTCATCAAAAGAAACAAAAGAATCTGTTAATTGCATCGAAACATAAATAGGATTGTTAGTGGTTGATTCTGAAACCCTAGGTTTTATCATCTTGGCTTTTCAACCTATAAACTTTATTTTGTTTGTTTGTTTATTTCACATTATTTCTTTATTAGAAAACCTAAAAAATATACTTTGTTTATCTTAATTGTTCATTGTGCTTTTGTGATTTTGTGTTTGGATTAATTGAGTTAGGGTTTAAATTAATCAATCATTAGTTGGAATGGCCTAGTACTTACACATACTAACGACGATTCGTGCACTTGCGAGTTTTAATTAAAATTGGATAACGGCCATCAACACCATAATAACTCTCACAAAAGCTTTCTACACGTCTAGAGCCAGAAGAACCCTCTTGAACTTTAGAGATATTCGAGCCAACGGATATCATGCGGAAACGCATTGTAAAAATGAGAATGAATTTCTTTGCAACACGTCTAATGGTTGTGGTTGTAAACACATCTTGGAGAAACTTATGTGTGTCTCTAGTGGGCTATATATCACCACACTATTCGAGCTATTAAATGCAATAATGTTATAAGAGATGATCTCTTGGATTCTGACATATATTGGCTTTGGTACGACATGTTAGGTCATCTTAGTAGTGATATGTTGATTTGTATACTTAAGACTTCACACGAATATCCTTTATTTTGAGCCAACGAAGCAAGAATCATAAGTCGATTCCTCTCACCACATTGGTTCTGAACTTCGACCACTATAGACACCTAGACCGCCGCCGCTGCACCTTCTACTATTGCCGCTGTCCTTCATTGGTGCCGCCGCCACTCCCCTGGTCCTCTATCTGCTTCTGGAGCCAATAGTGGTGCCATGGTCACGAATTTCATCTCTTTGGACCAACTGACATCCTCATCAGTTGTCATTTTACAAAGCATGTTCCTTAAGAAAATTAGGACCAGGACAATCCTACGCAAATGATACTAAAGAAATATATTTTTCCGTGTTTACAGAGAATCCATGGGATGTTTGTGGACCTATTCAACCAACTTGCGGATCATTTAGATATTTTATAGTATTGGTTAATGCGTCGACACATTGGTCACATATCGCGCTCTTCTCCACTTATGCTAAACTTCTAGCCCAAATTATTCGTCTATGGGCTCACCACACCGATTATCCGATTAAGTCCATTCGACTTGATAATGATAGAGTGTTTACATTGATAATTTTTTATGATTATTGCATGTCTATTCAGATTGATATTGAATACCAGGTTCCCCATGTTCACACTCAAAATGGTCTAGCAGAAACCACCATAAAAAGATTGAAAATGGTTGCTCAACCGTTGGTAATGGTCTAGCAGAAGCCAACGTTATTCGTCTCCTGCTGTTGCTGCCGTCCTTTGCCAGCATTTCACCGCCGCCGCCACTCTCTTAGGCCTATATTTGGTTTTGGCACCAATAATGATGCCATGGTCACGAATTTCACTTTTTTAGCCTAACTGACATCCTCATCCGTTCTTAATAAGACCTATAGCTCATTTTATAAAGCATGTTCCTTAAGAAAATTAGGACCGGGACCATCCTACGCAAAGGATAAGAAAGAAATCAATCTTTCCATTTTTACAAAGAATCGATAGGATATTTGTGGACCTATTAAACTAATTGCGAACCATTTAGATATTTTATAGTATTGGTTGATGCGTCGACACACTGGTCACATGTCGTGCTCTTCTACACTTATCCTAAACTTCTAGCCCAAATTATTCGTCTACTGGCTGACCACACAGATTATTCAATTAAGTTCATTCGACTTGATAATGCTAGAGAGCTTACATTGAAAATTTTTGATGATTATTGCATGTCTATTTGGATTGATATTGAACATCAGGTTTCTCATGTTCACACCCAAAATGATCTAGCAAAAGCCACCATAAAAAGATTGCAAATGGTTGCTCGTACGTTAGTAATGTGCACCAACCTTCCAATTTCCGCACGAAACTATGCAATTTTACACGCAGTTGTACTTATTTGTCTACAACCCATCGTCACTCAACCATTTTTTGAGTTACTGTTGGTAGCTGGGTATGAGTCAGATGTCTCGCACTTACGCATATTTGTTTGTGCATTTTATGTGCTAATTGCACCGCCCCAACATACCAAAATATGTCCCCAACGATGAATGGGTATATATATGTTGCATATGATTCTCCATCCATTATTTGGAACCCATGATAGGCGGTCTCTTTACCACTATATTTGATGATTATCACTTTGATGAGACAGTTTTTCCATCGCTAGGGAGAGAAAAGAATGTCAACATTCAACAAGAACGATATGAATTGTTGTGGTCTGCCCCTACTTTGTCTCATCCTGATTCTCAAACCGCACAGTCTGAAACTAAAGTGCGACGAATTATCAATCTTTAGAACGTAGCATATTCATTGCTTGATGCATTTTCTGACATCGCTAAAGTGATGAGATTGTATATACTTGCTGCAAACGTGCTTGCAAGGATAGATATCCCCACAACAAGACATAGTGCTGCCTGATAAGAAGTTGAGCATGGCACCACCGCTAGTGATGGTCATGTGGCAACATTGAGGTCGTTGCTCCAACAAGGAAGCACAATAGGCCTTTAGATTCGATGAATTCTCATACAAGGAAAGAGACGAATTTGGCACAATCCAATCCGCTAATCATCAATGCTCAAAATCCATCATATGATGACATTTCAGATTATGGTTATGTCGAAGAGACATCGTTGGGGGACTCTTTAATGTTAGAACCGACTCCTGAGAATAGAGAGATCTCTGTTAATTACACTAGTGTCCATGTGACATGGGATTAAAACACGATCATCATTGATGACATATTCGCATCCCGTTCTGTTGATTAATGTCAACGTAGAGCAGATTGGCCCAAATGGAAACATGTGATCCAGCATGAACTTGATTTGCTAATGAAGATGAATGTTTTTTGGCTAGTGATGTCGACACCTCTTAACATAAAATCTGTTGGATATATATATATATATATATATATATATATATATATATATATGGGTCTTTGGTTGAAAGCATAATGAGAAAAATAAGATTGTGAGGTACAAAGCTGGCCTTGTGGCACAAGACTTTTCTCAACACCTTGGTGTTGACTATGAGAAGGCATATTGTCTAGTAATAGATGTTATAACATTCCGCTACCTTATCAGTTTGATAGTTTGAGAAATTGAAGATGCAGCTTATGGATGTGACCACAACATAACTGTATAGGAATCTAAATATAGAGATATACATGAAGGTCCTTGATGGACTTCAATTACCCAAATCAAGCAGCTCTTTAATACGAAGCAGGTTTTCGATTAGATTGAGGTGCTCATTATACTAATTGAAGCAATTCAGACAGATTTGGTATAGCCATCTAAGTAATTACTTGATTGGGAAATTATATGTCAATAATGAATTATGCCCATGCATTTTCATTAAGAAGGCAAGTTCCGGGTTTTGCTATTGGTGCGGCATATGTCGATGACATGAACCTGATTGGAACTCTAGATGAGTTAAAGGAAATCGCAAAGCACCTAACAAATTCGAGATGAAAGATTTTGGAAAAACACAGTTTTGTCTATCTCTGTTTAGAATTTGAGTACCGTGTTGATGGAATATCAATTCATCAATCAGCTTACACACAAAAGATGCTTAGGCGCTTTAATGAAGATAAAGTGAAGCCTGTTAGCACTCCCACGGTCGTCCGAAGTCTTGATCATAAAAATAATCAAATTTGACCCAAGGATGATGATGAAGATATGCTAGAGGTCGAAGTGCCCTATCTAAGCACAATAGGTGCATTATTGTACTTAGCATAATGCACAAGACCGGATATCTCATTCACCGTGAACTTGTTAGCTAGAAATAGTTCTGCGCTAACGCAATGCCAGTGGACTTTTGTAAAGAATATCTTTTGATATCTAAAGGGTATTATAGATATGGACTTATTCTATCCCTACTGAGAGAAAACGAACTCTGATATGATGGAATCAGACTCCATATATCAAGGCACCGCCGCCGCTGCCGGCTGGTGTGCTGCTTCTTTCCTCCATCATAACTCAAGTGAAGTTTTGATGGGTTTTGCTTATGCCGGTATCTATCTAACCCGCACAAAGGTCTTTCCTAAACTGGTTATGTTTTTATCATGGGAAACACTGGTGATATCTTGAAGATCTACTAAACAGACCATTGTCGGTAATTCTTAAAATCATACAGAGATTATTGTTCTTCACGAAACAGTTCATAAATGTATATGGCTTCGGTCCATAACTACGCATATTTGAAATACTTGTGGTTGAAGTCGACCACAGATGGACCTACGTGCGTTTATGAGGATAATGTCACTTGTATTGAAAAAATGAAGAAAGGTTTCATCAAGGGCGACAACACCAAAGATATATCGCCTAAGTTCTTATACAATCAGCAACAACAATCTCTACTCAATATCGAAGTGAACCAAGTTCTATCTAAGGACAATGTGGGAGATTTATTTACTAAATCGTTGCCTAAGTCCACATTCGAAAAACATATGAGTAGAATTGGTCTATGAAAATTATCCGAACTCGCATGATTGTAGCAATCAGGAGGAGATGTTGGCATCAGGGGGAGGTTTGGTGCCTACATGATTGTCTCGAAATGTGAAAGGCGTGTTTTACTCTTTTTCCCCTTCGACCAATGTTATTTTTGTTCCACTAGGTTTTTGTTACTCAGCAAGGTTTTTAATGAGGCAACATGAGGAGCGCCATTGACGTTACATGGAGTTTTGTTTGGACGGCATAAGGAGGAGTGTTGCAAGAAATCTAATATTTATGTGCCTATCTCAAATAGGGTTATTTACCCTAGATGTAATAAAAAAATGTATTGTATTGATCTCCTATTTATGTATAGGATTTCTTACTAAGAAAGACGATTGTACATGTAATCCTCTATATATAGAGACCCTATTATCAAATACATCTCAGTTTTTTGGTCATTGTTCTTCACCACCTTGCCTCTTAACATAAGAAAGATTTAAAACTATTAGAAGTGTGGAAGTTTGATGATAGGAAGACTAGCTATAGTGGCCGAAGAGAGGAGAGGACTACATCTTGGAGAGAGCTGTCTCTCTGCATGGCAGCTTTGAACTCATCAAAGGTAACTTTTCCGTCGCTGTTGGCATCCATTCGATCAAAAATTTCATCCAATTTCCCAGGTTCTGTAATATCAGCTGGAAGGCAGTCATCTGGCAAAGCCTGCTCAATATAATTTTACTTACGTTATACAATCTTATTCTCATGTGAAACCAACTAATGTAGATAAATTCCATAAGAAGAAGGAAGAGGATTACCCTGAGCATAGATGCCACTTCTTCTTTACTGATGCATCCTGATCGATCTGTATCATACATCTGTTTGCAAGAAAAAAGAGAGGGACGATTGATATCAACTTCAACGAACTATAATAGTGAAAAGGTACTAGAGCAAGAGAGAAAACATTTTGCTAGTAAAAACTATATGGGGTTGAAATAATACTAGAAATTCCAAAATGAACTAGAAATAGTTCAGCTGAGTGAGCTTTTGCTTAAGTGACTGTACTAATAACAATGGAGACACAGAAAAGGAGAATGCACCTGGAAGCACAGGCGGAGAGCATCATCTCCTCGTGAATTCTTGAGACTAGAGAAACCACAGAGTATCTCTCGCATGTCTACTGTTCCATCTCGGTTGTTGTCAAATAGGTCGAAAATACGGGGTGCTAGAGGGACCAGTGATGACATTTTCATTGCTTTCAGCACCTCCACAAATTCAGACAGAGTTGCATTATCACCCTTTACACATCTGTATTTTTCCAAGTTGGCATTCTTGATCAGAAATTATAAATATTGGTTAAGAACTTAAGCCTAGAAATAAGGCTCATGCCAAAATAATTTAGTATTGTCTAGCCCAAAATTGGTGACTCAAACAGAATTTCATTTGTCATTTGGTTATCTCCATAATTAATTTTTTTTCAAGTCATTTTGACAGACCACTGATCTGTATCGTCGATCTCGTGGACTCATGCTTAAATAAAATGTACTTGAATCAGATTGACAGTTTGACAGCCTAGAATTCCAGACATAGACGATAGAACATTCTGTAGTAACGTATATATACTTTCATGCAACTTTTTAGCAGAGACTGAATGCTCTGTACTGATAGTTGTCTATGATTAACATGCATTTCATCACAACATGCACAGACGAAGTAATAAGGTGCAAATCTGCTTTTGACTACTCACATTTTCTTAAAATGCAAACTCAGGTTCTGGATTTCCTCCTGTTTAAGGTCATGGGACCCTAGCAATGATTTGAGCTTCTTTGTCCTCAAGAAAATGGAGCTTGTCCACACACTAGCTATTGCTGCAGCACGGAGTTTGCGTCGAGCATTAAAACTCTGCAGTCGTGAAACAATCTCAGCATCCATTTGGTCCTCTCTGGCTGAAAGACCTACAACCCATGGATGGTCCAGAAGCTGTTGATTCCACAAGATTTGAAATAGTCAAAGTGTTATGGTTTCTCATAAATCTGGAAGAGAACATCTGTAGTAACCAAGAACTGCTGGATTAATATATACAGATTATAGCGTAGGAAGTATAGAGCACTAATTGCAGTACTAAATAGTGATCCATAATATCCTTCACAGTAAAGTTAACAGTATTTCTTATCCTTATGCCCTTGACACTTCAGTCAACATCAATACTAGTAACCCTGCATGCAAACTACCCCCATACCTCTTGAGCACTAGGTCTCTTTTCAGGGTCAACTTTGAGGAGGTCTGATATTAATTGCTTCGCTGATAAGGAAATTCCCTTCCAAGTTTTCTCGTAAAAGCTGAATTCTCCCTGCAGGAGAAAGTATTGTCTCTTGTAATTTAAAACAAAACTGTTAAAATGAACATCATGTTAATATATATATGTTTTTTTTTAATAGAATGCAAATTGTTTGATCACTTACGGCCATTATCATCTGCTGCTTCTGCCGATTCGACTGAGCAATAAAAGGTGGGTACCTGTATTGTAGTAAAATAATACATATTAAGGTCCTAGAAGATCAGAAACTGAAGAGCTTGAAACATTTTCATGACAAGTTGATAGGGCTTTGAAAGACTGAGTCATTGATATGGAAATTTCTCAACTATGTGGGTTGGTTGTTAAATTGAACAGAAGAAACTCGGGAATCTCTCAATTTGATTGACATATGCCAGAAACTACTAATTGAACAATCATATGTTTGGATAGAAGAAAATAAAGAGGACAGTCATAAGAAAGACGAGAACTATTTCATTATGAGACTAGAAAAACTAATCCCTCAACCCACCCTTTTTCTCAATCTCAGAGGAACCAACTCCATTAATTGTGTAGTTTTAGCAAATTACTGAAAAGCTTCATTGGATCTTGAAGCTATTATGATGTTGGCATTCTATTTAAATTGCAGTCTTGAAGAACACTGTATATCTTTTGAAGCTTGTACTGCAATCAGACAACTTATGGTGCTTAATTCCACTAACAAGATAACAAGTTCTTAAAATCCACTTTTGTTTTGGTTCAAAAGTGTTTATATAACATTTTAAAAGGAAATATAAACTAGTAAAAATCATGTATAACTAAATATCTACATACACACATACCCAGAGAGAAGGATATACAAGATTACACCAAGAGCCCACATATCACTTTTACTAGTGATTTGTCCCTGAGAAAGAGCCTCTGGTGAGACATAATCAATGGAACCAAACAAGCCAACAACAGGGTCAGTAAACTCCTCGACAGAACTGAGCCCAAAGTC
Organism: Rosa multiflora; assembly: GCA_002564525.1. Taxonomy (NCBI): domain Eukaryota; kingdom Viridiplantae; phylum Streptophyta; class Magnoliopsida; order Rosales; family Rosaceae; genus Rosa; species Rosa multiflora. The sequence goes on from BDJD01005183.1 coordinate 75,175, forward strand.
CATGATCTTCAATGGAGAATCATCACTACTATTTAAGAAGAGACAATTCTCAGGCTTCAAATCCCTATGAACAATATCTGACTTGTGCAGAGCAGCTAAGCCCTGTGCAATCTGCCTGACCACAGCTGCAGCCCCTGCCTCAGAGTACCTCTCTTGCTTCACAATCCTATCAAAGAGTTCGCCACCAGAACAAAGCTCCAGCACAAGGTGAACCCCATTCTCATCCTCATACACATCATAGAGGTCAATCACATTCGGATGGGGCGAGACATTCTCAACTATCTTCCTCATGACCAAGATTTCATTTGTGAGCAAAACATTAGATATAGAGACTTGTTTCCTAGTCGGGACTGGGAAGCCCTGCTTCAAACCAGGATTAAATGAAGAGTTTTTGGATGAGGAAGAGGAAGAGGAAGAGCCCCCAAATGGTCTTTTGAGTGTTTTGATGGCAACATTGTTTTTGGCACTGGTACCTGCTTTTCTACTGATGCCTTTCCTGACTACTGAGAATCCTCCTCTCCCTAAAATCTCAGCTACCTCATACTCATCGGCGAGTCTCCTAGCTTCTTGTCCCATGATCAATACAAAGACAAAAACTTGGCAGATGGGTTGATATCAGAGATGGGAGAAGAAAAGAGTAGTAGTAGTCTTGGAGAGGATTCGGGAATTTGATTAAACAATGTGAATGATTAGTTAATGTTAAGTAGAAGACAGGGTGGGTTGGTTCCATTGATTAGTTGAAACGCGTATTGTGATTATGGGACTTGTTTAATGCATATAATATCAGCAGAAAATTTCAAATGGGAGGGAGGGAATATACTATGCAGGGTACTGCTGAGAGAGAACAGACAAAGACATAGTCAACTAAACTTAAGCATTCACATTCACATTCACATACACAGAGAGAACAGCATACTTACCTACCTCTACCTCTACCTCTGCCTTCTACTTAACATGAACTAATTGTTGTTTCCTCTCTGCAAATTCTGCTTGCTGCAAATTACAAGCACAAAAGTCCCTTTATTATGTTGGAGCCAATCAGACTGTTGAATTGTATGGGAACAAAGAAATCAAAGCCCACTGGCACTGCTCGATGGTTGCTCGGTAATTGTGCGAGGAGGTGTCTGGATACTTGGGTCGACTGACCGCCGTGGCGCCGTCCAGCCTCTTGCGGAACGTAATTGATGTCTACGGAGTAAACAGTGACTGCCTCCACTGTTTAGCTCGCGTGTTTATTCAAACATAAAGCTTTGGGATTCTTGACCAGAAAATCGTTTGTTTCTTCGAGATGCTGTTTGTGCATTGGTTTTAACGATTCTTCATATACATGTGTTTAATCAATCTTTATAATATTATTAAGATGTTGTAAATATTCGTGGATAATCACGTAAATAGGTGTCTATTGCTATAGATTGGTGATTGATAGGTTGTAATTGTAGGAGTGATTGAATTGTAATTGAGCATTACCTTTTTGTGTACACCATGTAGTCCTATATAAGACTACTCATGGTGAGATGAATAACATACATTTTATTCTCTGCATCTAAACTCTCTCTCTTTCTCTCAAATTCTTTTACTATAGTTTTACAATATGTTATCAGCATGAATAGTTCTACCATTGAGACAAGATTGAGGATCGTCAACCAAAGGAGGATCATCGTTGAATCTGGTTTAGGATTTGAATCACAAACGGGCTCTTGGATTGACTGAGAAAACAACCTTCTCAGTTCTGCACAAATAAGATGAAGATTCATCCGTTCTACATTGAGTAAAGTTCTCTAAATTCTAATTTTAATTCATGTTTTTCAAATCTTGATTATGTGTACAATCACCATGATGCATGAAACCTAATCCTATGTGATTTATTTATTTGGCATATATATATTTGTATATATTCATTCATGTGTTTTGGATTGATTGATTGGAAAAACAAAAAATCTGGTATCTTTAGAATTGCAATTGTTTATGGTTTTTTGCAACCCAAATGGCTGCCCCGAAGGCTCAAAGCCGCAAGTGGTGGGCGAGTGGATGCAGCTACGCCAGCACCCCACTGACTGCAAGGCCCAAAAGCACCTCGCTACCGATCCAGGAAACTGTAAATAGGCTGACCGCATCAGGCTGCCCAGAAGGCCTAGCGACCCTTTGACACGATCTGCCCAGAAGCTTCGGCCCAAGCCTCTGGTTATATATATGCCTTGCAAGAAGCTCAGGCCCAAGCAGCCCTTAACTCGCCACGTGTCGTCACCAATGCACCAATGACCCAACTTGAGCCCAAAAGGCCCACTATCCCTTTGGTCTTACGCATACACAGAACTCATCATTGAGTGATCAAGTCTAGCCCATCTTTAATGTAGAAGAACCAAACGGAAGGCAAAAATGACTTAGCTTTTGTTGGGATGCGAACCCAAGCACGACCATGCGCAAAACACCATCCTTACCCCTGCACTATTTAAGCGCAAGGTTACCATATTTTTTATATATTCCATGCCAGCAGTAGCATTATTCCAATTATGTCATTTAATTTATGAACTTTTTCCATGCAACTGTGAGATGCTATTCCAACTTGTTTTGTTCATAGTTATTTTTGCCACTTGTTTAAATTTTTGCACTAGAATATATGTATAGAAAATGCAGGTACTTAATGAACTAGAAGTTTATGCATAAATGTCGAACTCTTAGTTTCGATAAAGCCATAGAAGGAACTTGAAGTTTGCTACATACATAATAAAACCAGAAGATTTTACATGTTTAATCCGATTTCTCAAGCCATGTTATAGAACCTGAAGTTCCCATTAGTTATACATATCTTTTCACATTAAGTCATGAAATGTTATGAATCTTCTCCAACTAGGCTCATCTAGTTGGATGCGATGTGGCTGTGTACTTAAGTGAGCCTCGTTCCACCTAAACCTCATACTTCCTTACCTGGTCGTATTCAATTGGAGTTACCTAAAGGGTTGAGTCATATCTACGATTTAATGTCAAATTTTAGCAATATTGAAAGTTTCTGGAAGAAATTATCTAAAGTTGGCATGTTTTCTTGCTTGAAGCAAAACATGATTCGCAAGATATTGAACAAGCCCATCTGCCCAAAACAATACAAGAAAAGGCACTTTACAAATTCTCAAAATTGATCACTATCTTGTTGCTCATTGAAATGAACAACAACCTCCTGTTGAGGAATGATCATGCCAAGCCGATCGATACCCGAGCAGCTCTTTTGCTTGAAGCAAATGATGTTACTCATCGCAAACCTAATCATGAAAGGAGAAATTGTGGTCATGGAAGGGACAAAAAGTCCGATCTTTCGAGACAAGGAAAGAGAGGTGGGCCCATAAAATGGCTCATATAACCGGCCCAAAACATGGCCCCATGTTATAGTGCCCCTGCCCAACAACCCAAAGTGGAAAGAACACTGGTTCAGCCCGCCGCCACCAAAATCAACATGATATTTGTTATTGATTTGGAGGAATTGACTGCTGGTCCCGCACCTACTGTACGACAGCCGAAGCAATAGATGAGTATTACGCCGGTCGCGGAACTCAAAAGACCAACTTTGTTGAAGGGTCAGTTCCTATCAATACCATACTAGAGATTATGGATTTTCGGGCAGTTACTGAACATACTGAGGATTAGAACTCGAAGAAATGGGTATAATTAGTCCCTTGTGCCATATCTATTTCATCATAATGAATGAAACATCTTCAGATTTTGGTGATTTAAGTTTTCAATTATTTTGGATTATGAAAATGTGGTTATGTTCGAATATATTTAATTCAATAAACTTATTTATACATGTGATCCGTTGAATTAAATAAATGAATTCACGTATTCTATAGGGAAGTCTATTGTCTGGCTAACAGTGCTATTACGCACACCATACTCCCAGATCAGAGATATATTTCAAACTTATTGTCTATTCATATCTCTGTGACAACTGTATTAGGCCGATCCAACCTGATAAAGGGCTATGACAAAGCCCACTTTATGTTGTCCAATGGTACTGAACTTACCATTAATGAGGCCTTATATTCTCTACGTTCCAGAAGAACGTTATTGAGTATTAAGGATATTTGAAACAACGGTTATCACGTTGAAACCACTGAGAAAAAGAAGTGGAATATCTTTGCATAACCTCCAAGTGTGCGGCCAGAAGCATACATTGGAGAAATTGAAATCTATTAGCTAGAAGCTAACTAATTCGAGCAACTACTTACTATGGCATGACCATTTGAGACACCCAGGTTAAAGTATGATGCACCGTACCCTCAACTCATCACAGGTGTAGCCCCTTTTGAATAATGGTATTGTATATAATGACACACTATGCCATACTCGTTAAGGATGTTTAATAGTAGACTATCATATGCAAAGACTAGTACATATACCACCATTTTTTCTGCACAGAATACAAATGAAATTTGTGGGCATATGCAACCACCATGCGGACTAGTTAAATATTAATGGTTTTGGTTGATGTATAGACAAAGTGATCACATGTTACACTATTGTCCACAAGAAAACGTTGCTTTTGCTAAACTCTCACCCGAATCACTAAATTAAGGGTCCACCACTCTGATTATCCTATAAAGTTCATAAGACTTGATAATGCCTGAGAGTTTACATCGAAGTCTTTCGATGATTATTGCATATCCCTTGGGATTGATGCTTGACATATAGTTCCCTATGTTCACACCCAAGATGGTCTCGCAAATAGAATATTGGTAATGCGCACCAAGCTTCTAATTTTTGCATGGGGCTATGCAATCTTGCATGCAGCTATGTTGGTCCCGTTGAGGCCTACTGCTACCAACCTTACTCCACGTTACAGCTGGTAACTGGGTATGAACTTGATGTTTCGCACTTACGCGTATTTGGGTATGCAGTCCTCATGCCAATTGTGTCGTCACAACGTACAAAATTGGGTCCTCAACAAAGGATGGGCATACATGTTGATTATGAGTCACATCCATTATGTGCTCTTTAGAGCTCTTGACATGCGATCTCTTTACCGCTAAATTTGTGGATTGTCACTTTGATGAGACAGTCTTCCTACCGTTAGGGGGAGATAAGAACGTCACAGTTCTTGATGAATATCGTGGATTAACATGGAATGTCCCCACAATGTCTCATCTTGACCCCCAAACCACATGAAAATAGTGAAGTTCGAACAATTCTAGATCTGTAGAGTATAGAATACAATATGCCAGGCACTTTCTCTGACCTAGCTAAAGTGACAAGATCATATATACTTGCTGCAAATGTGCCTGCAAGGATAGACGTCCCTGTTGGACGTGTCATCCCAGATGGACAAGATACGATCATGGCGGCTAACCAGTCATATTTCCCTACCCAGAACTGAGGTAGACCATTAGGTTCAAAGGATTCTTATCCCAGAAGAGGGTAAACTTGGCACAAATGAATCCCTTTGATATCGCAATCTCAAATCAATTTCTCTCATGAGATAAATCTAGATTATGGGTTTGTCCTAGAAAAGACAATGTTGGGGGACGCTCTAACATTTGAACCCACTCCCGAGAATAGAGAAATCTTTGTAAATTTAGTGAGATTTGGAATCGGAATGAGATTATCATCAATGATGTGTTTGTATTTGGGGTGGCCACCGAAACTATAACAAGCGATGAAATCGAACCTTGCTTTGTTGATCAATTGATCAATATCAACAAAAGACTAGCCAAAAATGGAATAAGCAATCCAGGTCAAATTAGATTCCTTGCCAAAAGAGAAAGGTGTTTGGACTTGTTGGTCCTACACCTCCCCACCCGTAGAATTTAAATGAGTATTTGTAAGGAAGCGCAATGAGAAAAACGAGATTGTGATACATAAGACTCGTCTAATGGTGCAAAGATTTTCTCAACACCCTGTGATTAATTACGAGGAGACGTATGATCCCGTAGTGGACGTTATAACGTTCCGCTACCTTACCAGTTTGGTAGTTTTTGAAAAACTGAATATGCAGTTTACATCAATTACCCTAGCAGAGGTAGGTCATAATTATTTCTATAAATGTGTTTATGATTTAACCATGATTGATATAACTAATATGGAAATATCCGGAATTTAAGGTTGCGGAAGTAGCTAGGAAGTAGTTAATAAATTGTTTTTTACACGAAGTGAAAATTACAAGTTATATTATTGTTTTTCATTTTTTACTTAGACTAGCCGCACAAGAGAGAGAGAGAGAGAGAGAGAGAGAGAGAGAGAGAGGAAAAACCCTAGTTCACCAAAGAATCCTAACTCGAACTTCATGGAGGACGTCGATGAAATGGCCGTCCGTCTGGCTGCGTCTCTAGGACTGGCAGATGTACACCAACCGGTAGACCTTTGGTCTGCTCATGGCGAAGGGTTGCGCTGTTCTCAGACATACCTCGTTGGAAAACTATTGACGACCAAAACTTTCAATAAGCGATCATTTATAGGGATGTTCCTGCGAGCATGGCAGTTAAATGGCCGCTACACCATTCAAGAACATGAAGACCAATTTTTGTTTACCTTGTCAGATCCAACGTATTTGTGATGCCCCGGAAATTCGTATTTATTTTCCGAGGATTTTCCGGAATCTAAATTCTGATTATTCGACGATTTCGTGGCTCGTGGATGGAGCGGGAGTGTTTCAGGAGAATAATTATTCGAAGATGGACAAAGAAACAAATGCGGCTCATCAACTCATGGATGAATCTTCCCAGCACTAATAATGCCACCAATTCTTCCCATTACACATAAATGAATTAATGAACCCACATAGCTGGTCCCAACCAAAAGGAGCAGTGCTCATCTTAGGACAACAGGGGCTTAGTTAAAGGAGACATGAATTGATAGCGTTTTGTTCCCAAAAAAAAAAGCACCAAAGAGTTGGACCAACCTATCAATCAAAATGCAAGGAAGTGAATGCAAAAGGAAGGTGAAATCCATACAAGCTGCAATTGGAGACAAATTCAAGCACTTCGTTCACTGAAAATGGCCAGTTCTTTTAAACAAGCTTTACCATCCTAACATTTACATTGCATTCGCATCTGGAATCAAACAAAGAATAGATATTCTCTAGAGGAAATGATAAACTGCAGTCATCTTTGAGTACTAGATTATTTAACCTTTGAAAAGTGAGATCTACAAGTCATGATTTACAGAGCAGGTAATCTACACCATAATTCCTGGACTCTACTACCAATTCCATGAATCCTCTTTCATCAATCACCGAGTTGATCAAGCCATCTTACGAAAACCATACACTACTCAATATAACATTCAAAGCATTGGAACAGACCTTTTCTATTTACCAAACGTAGCTGTGCTGTTATGATTAGCAGTGTACCCATATTTGGTTCTACCCAACCTTCAATATGTAGAAAGCTAATTAATATATATATATATATATATATATATATATATATATAT